>FIZU01049793.1:0-12867 GCA_900064475.1 Pseudococcus longispinus
TTTTCCCTCAAATACCCGTTAATTGAGAATTTTTTACCTGAAAATCGCATTTTTTCGACCTCCTGGTGAAGGGGGGTGGGGAACGAAAAAATTTTTTCCACGAAAAATGTTTTTTAGGGTCCCCCAACACTATACTAAAATTTTTCCGAAATCTGAGGACAGGGGCATTTTGCCCTCTTAATGGAGGGTACCCTTTTCAAAGTCAAAAATACCTACCCAATTCTTGAAAAAGAGCAATAAAAAATCAAAATTTCTCGATTTGGCTAAAATTGCAATATACGATAAATATTGAATTGAAAGTGGAGCCCAGATATGATTTTCAGGCCCTAAGGTGCCCTAGGTCATCTTGATGACGTTGTGGGTTCCCAAAATGGCATCATTCGAGTACGTATTCTTAAAAAAAAATTATAAAAAAGGGGGAAAATGAACGAATTTGGTCTGAATGCAGGTTGATGGTGTATTTAAATGTCATTATAATGATTTATTGCAGGGAAAGAAATTTTCGACCAGAAATGACCCATTCAAGGGAGGGGAGATGACGAACAAAAATTTCGAATGGACTAAGAAATCTTCAATGATACCTACGAAATCACTATTGAGAAATAGATCGATTCCGTTGAAAGGTTTGAAATACATGCAGAAAAAGACCAAATATAACGGTAAACCTTCGAAGAAAAAATTTCTCGATCAGAAAAATTACACATAAAATAAAACTCACATCAATCAATCGAATGAACTGAAGCTGAAACTGCCTATTTCCCTTTCATTATTTTCACAATCGAAGAAAAATTTCTACATTTTTACTGTCTTCCTATAAAAAATTTATTTACTCACGGAATAACAACCAATTTAAATATCGAACAGTCTCAAAACATATATTTTTATTACACCGAATCTTATACAGAAAGAAATGACAGAAAAAAAATCAAAGGTAACAAAAAAAGAAGAAATAGGTACAATATTTACATAAATAAAATAAACAAAAAAAAAAAAAAGAGAAAACAATTTGAAATCACCGTAATTATTCGTATATTACATTCAATTATTTTATGAGATATGTTAAAGATGGTAAATTTCATCGTCAGATCTACGCAGGTATAAAAATATAATTTTCTTAAAAAAGAAAAAAAACGTACGTAAATGCTTTTTCACAGGGAAATAACATTAAAATATGTAGAATTTTATACAGTGCATCATTATCATACTCATATTATATAATTTTTTTTTTTTTGCAATAGAAGTAGGAACATTTTATAAAATCAATTTAAAATACAAGGAATAAGAGATTCATTCTTTCAACAAGATAAATATCTCGCTTTAGACATTTTTCACCGAGATGAAGCTTCTTTATGAAGTATTGGAATAGGGACAGGGGTATCAGAGACAGGATTGCCAACCGGCGTTGTTCATTTTTTTTTTAATATAAAAAATTCAATTGAGAAGTCATAAGAACCCCATAGAATTTGCTCATTTCTCAATAAAAATAATATACAGTTTTTTCGATCGTATTATTTTTTTTTTACAGGTTTTACGATTTCAATTGAATTCAAGAGATCTTTTAGAAGAAAGGAGGGTAATCCTCTCGAAAGCACACGAATTGTGATAATGTTTCTTCGATTATAAATTCGCCAAATGCTTGAGAAATGTGGACAAGTCGTGATATTTGTGAAGCTGAAAATTGCCCATTTTTTACAAGTTGTAAATATTTGGCAAATTTAGAATTTTCCTTTTCTCTTTCCCCAAGACCAAACAAATGGTGCAAAAGTGAAACTAAAAAATTCAAAGTTCCAAGAAAGAAGGTTTGTAGCACATATATCTATACAGGGTGTTCCAGAAAACGTCTACCAAATTTCAATTGTACGTAGTATTTGACGAAACGAACAAAAATGGTTATTATAATCGAGGCCTATCTCGTGAATTGAAGGAGCTACTGTACATCAAGGTAAAAATTTGCAATGGAATTAATTTTTGGTTGAAAAAATCAAAAGTTCTGAGGACACTAAAGAAAATAATTTATTTGAAAAATTTCATGATCTGAAATTGGGAGATATAAGGAAGATGGAAAGTGAATTTTTTTATATGTATTTTCCCATAAGGGAAAAATTTCCCTTCGGAAACTCAAATTTTTGTGTTTTCATACAAGAGTACGACAATTCACGAAAAGTAATTTTAGCCATTTGAAAAAAACTGAGAAATTGGAAACTTGCAGAATTATGTTAATTGAAGGACCTCCACAAGTTTCAGTTTTTAAAATTTTTTTCAAATGACTGAAATTACTCCTTGAGACGTGTGCTGCCCACAAATGATTCCAAATTTGAGTTTCCAATGAAAAAATTTTCCCTTATGAGAGAATGCACCTGAAAAACTCACTTTTTACCTTCCATTTCTCTTGATTTCAAAGTAATTTTATGACTGAATTTTGATCTAAAGTTTATAAAGAAAAAAAATTGGTCGATATACTAGTTTTTAAGGCTCTTCTTTTTTGAGGGTCCACCCCCGTTCCTTGAAAGCCCCCATATTTCGGTTCCCAAGACCCCAATTGAAAAATTTTTCAAACAAAAAATGTAGATTGAAATCCTTAGAATAATTTTGGTCATCACAAAAATTTCGATAAGACCCCTCCCTCCCCTCCAATTACGCATAATACATACGTAAATCACCGGTACATGAGTATAATGCCAAATTGAAGGGGTGGGAGGGGTCTAATCGAAAATTTTGTGATAACCAAAATTATTCTAAAGACCTACATCTATAACTTTTGTTTGAAAATTTTTTTAATTGGGGCCTTAAGTTCAGAGATAGGAAGATTTTTTGGAAAAAGGGCTGGGCTCTAAAAAAAAGGTTTTATGGGATTATCTGGTCAAATTCTAATCAAATTTTCCCTCTTGGGCTGCACTGCAAGTCAAAGTTACAATTAAAGTTCAAGGAGGATTTTCATACGTATTATTCAAAATTGAAGGGGAGGAGGGAGGGAAGGAGGGAGGGACTCAGTCAAAATTTTTATTCCAAGGATATCTATATGCAAGGTGCCTGGGTAGTATTGCACTGCCTTCAAACCAGAGATTCAGCTACCAAAACCACACAAGTGTCTGTATATTTGCCGATCCTAACATTTGAAGGGGCAATGTTGAGCAC
Organism: Pseudococcus longispinus; assembly: GCA_900064475.1. Lineage (NCBI taxonomy): Eukaryota > Metazoa > Arthropoda > Insecta > Hemiptera > Pseudococcidae > Pseudococcus > Pseudococcus longispinus. The sequence goes on from FIZU01049793.1 coordinate 3,136, forward strand.
GAATCAAGGTTGGTTTTTCAAAACGTCGTAACTCCGCTGATAATACAGATAGGCGAATTTTTCTTGAACCTTTTTTGTAGACCTTTTCAAGCTCCACAAAATGAGTTATATTTATGTTTTGCCTAACTCTAAAATTGAAGGAGCTACAATGATTTGAAAATTTGCAGGCTTTATAGCTCCTTCAATTTGCATGTTGATAAAATTTTGAAAGAGTCATTTTTTGTAGAGATTTTGAAGCTCTACAAAATGAGCTAATAATATTTTGCTCAATTTTAAAATTGAAAACATGGAGGACCATTTCGAAAAAAATTTGTAACGAAAAAATTGCATTTCAAGAATGCATCACTCTTTTTATCTGTTAAATTACTGTAGCTCCTTCAATTTTAGACTTAGGCAAAACTTGAATAGCAAATTTTGATAGACCTCAAAAAGTTCAACACAAAATAGTTTTGAAATTTTGCCTACTTTGCAAATTGAAGGAGTTATAAAGCTTACAAATTTTCAAATCATTGTAGGCTACAATGATTTGAAAATTTGTAAGCTTTATAACTCCTTCAATTTGCGAGTTGGACAAAATTTGAAAAGTCCATTTTTTATTGAGATTTTTGAGCTCTACAAAATGAGCTGCGTTAAGAACAGAGATAGAGAATTTACAAGGAAGGGGGATGAATCTTCAAAAGAAGGGGTGTCCTTTAAAGAAAGCACACTGGCTCATTTTTCGAAATTATGGAAAAAATTATATATTGAGTATACATGATTTTTTCACATTTCAAAAAATTATTTATCGTGTGAATAATTTTTCAATTTTATGAATTTTTTGAGGTATTTGGATTTTTAATTTTTTTTGGAAATCGAATCTGAGCTGATTCCACCACTTTTTACACGACTTTTCATAACTTTTCATGACTTTCATGACCAACCTTCTGAAATCATGGCTCTTTTTGTTAAACACTATGTTCCATTCACAAGATAGCCACACATTATACATAATAACGATTTTTATTCGTCTTCTCGAGTACCATGCCTGGTTTAAATTTGGCAGGCACACCCCGCATAAGAATAAAAAATATCAGAAATATTTTTCAAACTACGAATTCAAAAGAAATCTTATTTTCGAGAATCTCAGAAAAAATTATAATTTCTAGCAAAGAAAAGAATTATTTTCATCGAATGAAATGGTTCATCAAAGTACACCGAAAAAAGCAGGATTGCCAACTCAGATATTTGAAGTAAAAACCGCCGAAAAAAATCCTTTACGTAATTCAAATACCTATGCAAAGGGACAAAATTCGTAATAACTAAATATTTTTCAAAATTCTACCATTTTTTATCCATTTAAACATGAAATTCTATATAATACATCCCAACTACAAATTTTAACCATTCCCAGCATAGCAGGAATTACTAACTCATTTAATTGGTAACATACCAACATAAAATATCCCCCTATCAAGGGTAAGGGGAATGAGATCACCATAAAAACGATCAAATCAACCAAGATTTTCAAAAATCAGCCATCGTGTTCCATATTTCCTCATTTTCTTCTGAAAAAAATAACCATTAATTTCAATTTTCCGAATACCAATTGCCTCTTTTTTTTCTATTTCCTCTCTCAGGCAGATTTCTTCATCCAATAATGCCCCACTTTAATCAATTCTCTAAATCCAAAATACCCCTTTCACTTCTACTTCCCTCCTCAGGCACATTTCTTCATCCAGTAATAAATAATGCTCTTTTAAACCCTACCCTCGTTCAAATAGGTAACTGTATCACTCTAAAATGAATCAAGGACACTGGTCAAAACACTGGGCAGGCAATCAACTACCCCCATATCCTACTTATCAAATAATTGGCACATATTTCCCCAACAATCACGACAAAGAAAAAATCACTACTTAAATTAAAAGAAGGGGGGATCACCTCACATGACTTTTCACAGCTATAACTAAAACGTTTTACAACGAAACACTGTTGGAATCCCCAAACGATGATTTAATCTCCGATAAATCAATTTGTCGGTTTATAAATTCGATTACAAGGGTATTTAAAACCAACCCCCAGCGATCTCATGGCTCGTTAACATTTCACGTTTATGTCTTTCCTCTCGAGAGAATTCTCCCAATGGAAACAGCAACGTTTCCTCTTATAATTGGTTTCGCGTTAATAATTTCATCGACGACGAAAAAAAAAAAGAGAGCAATCTTAACATAAAGACACAACGAAAATATAAAATACATATTATAAAGATGTAAAGCTTAGGAACATCGATTCGTAACATCTATAGTAGGTATGTAAAGCATAATGGAAGTATACTTAATATCGCTGAGCTTTTTAGAATATCTTTTTTTTTTCTCGTGCTTTCTTCGTTCGCGTATAAAAAAAAAACGTTTCTTTATTTACGTATTTTTGACATCGAGTACATATCTTCCAGTTTGTATTTACCTGCAGAAAAAAGAAAAGAATTAAAATTTATTCCAGGTCGACGACTTACAATAAACAAATTCGAATAAATTGCGGTTAATGATTACCTAGGTATTTGGTATAAACAAACTATACAATGTTAACAGAAAGTAGCATTTTTTACGAGCTTTTTATAGAAGAATAAAAAACACCTATTTTTTATCATTATATTCGCGACGACTAACAAAAAAGTCAAAGATATTGAAACAATTCAACAAATATCGTACGTACCTTTTCCAGATACGAATTTATTATAATAACGTACCCTTGGACGAAAATTTTACCCAAGTTTTATACCCTACGAAGGTATACGAGTATATCTACCGACCCATCCAAGAAATACCTACTTACAGAGGTTTTATACTGTATTTTTTTTCTTCGCAGGTTTTTTTTTTTTTTTTTTTTTTTTTTCTCAAAATTTTCCCTTTTTTTTTTTTTTTAAAATTTTGGCCTTTGAAATTTTTTGCCCCCAGTTTTTTTTTTTTTTCCCGGTTTTTTTTTTTTTTTTTTTTCGTTAGCAAATATTCTCCCTATTTTTTTTTTTTGCTGTTGTCTAATCTCATCTTTGTATATATTTTTTTCTTTATATTTTTTACTTTTATTAGAATAATTTTTATTCCGTTATTTTTAGTTTGTATTGTTTCAAGATAGTCGTTAAATGATAACACGCTCCGACTTTTATTCTTTTCGTTGATTATTTATGGTTCTGTATACATGCTCAGTGAACGTTAAAAACAGCGTAAACTTGAAGATAAATACGGGATAAAAGTTGCCTTCGCCTTGTACCTATATATACGTGTAATGTATCTACTTGTTTTCGAAAGTGAAATCGAGTTTAGCATGTTGTAGGTATATCTACGAAATTCAGGTGAACTTTTGGAAAAACCGACAATGTTTTTCTATTCGCTCGACAAAGAGAAAATGTTTTGATGGGTTTATGTTGTTGATGTTGCTTTTTTTTTTTAAAGAATAAAAAGAGAATTTTATTTTTTTAGGGGAGTAGGATGATTAAATTCGGTTTCGAATAGACAGGTACTGATCTGAAGCATGATCTAGGTAGCTATAATAATTATTTGGTAGATATGATTATATTCATATTAATACGTGCTCAATTTTTTTTTGTATAAAATATCGAAACAGAAGTCGAAAGGAAATATTCAATGAAAAAGTTTTGGTAATTAGGGAGATTTTTTTTCACATATGGATGAAAAGTTGGGAACCACTGTTTTTGAAAAAAATTCCATGCGTGATTCTTCTAAACCCACATCTGTACTGAACTTCAGTACAGATGTGGGTTTAGTAAATCATTTTATTTTCATGAAAAGTGGCTTCAGTAACTGAAGCCACTTTTCGTGAAAATAAAATGATTTACAATTTGCAAATTTTTTCAAATTTTATCAATTTTTATCAATTTTTTACTTGGTTAGATATTTTTTTTATTCTTCGTAGTTTTTATTGTTTTTCAAAATTCTCAATTTTTTTTTAAATTTCTACTTTTTTCTCGAATTTTTTTGTTTTCAAAATTTTCAATTCATCCTTATTTTTATTCATTTCTTAAATTTTACATCTTTTTTCAAGTTTTTAAATTTTTTACAAATCAACAAATTTTATTATTCAGATTTCCGGAGTTAAAATTTTTATTTTTTCAAATTTCCCGATTTTAAAGCCTATTTTAAATTTTGTAGATTTTTTTTTCTTAAAAATTCAAATATTGTTTTTAAATTTGTAGTTTCCAAATTCTCATGGTTCAATTTTCACGCTTTGAACTGTTCGCATTTTTTTTTTCAAAATTTACGATTTTCAATTTTCGTTCAGATTGATTGATTGTTTTCAAATATACAAATTTTTAATTTTCATTCAAATTACCAATTCTTTTTTTCAAATTGATAAGTTTCATTTTTCCAATTTTCATTTTCCAACTGTCATTCACTGATCATTGTTAACACTTTATGATTGAAATTTAAAAAAAAAGTCTAGGTAATAAAAAATTTACTATCAATTTTTTTAAATAAATTTTTCAATTTTCGTTCAAATTGTTCTTTTTATACAAATCTACAAATTTCAACTTTCAGCAGTTCAGACTTCCAAATTTTTAAATTTAAATTTTTTGTTTTTAATTTTTTAGGATTTATAGTTTTTTAAATTGTTATTCATTTCAAAATTTAAATTCATCGTTTATTCAATTTTGTTTTCCTCAGAATTTTCTTCAAAATTTTAATTTTCAATTTTTTCAAATTTTCAAAATTTTTAAAATTAATCGTTCTCTAACATTTTTAAAATTTCAATTTTACATTTCAATTCCTTGAATTTTCAAATTTTTATTCTCAATTTTTTTCAGTGTTTATTAATATTTTAAATTTTAAGATTTAAAAATTTTCAAATATGTATTCGTAGCGAAAATTTCTTATTTTTTTAAAATTTTCAAGTTCTCAAAATAGGTATTACTTGAAATTTCAACTTTTTATTTTTTTTAAATGTCAATGTCACACTTTGATTCTCATTTTTTTTTTCAAAATTTCAAATTTATGTTCACAAATTTCAAATTTTTATTCATTGCTACAATTTATTTTTTTCAAAATTTCTAATGTTTTAAAAAATTACGTTTATTTTCTCTGATTTCGTTTTCTTTAAAGTTCTTTAAATTATGTTTTTTTTTTCAAATTTCGATTTCATATTTTGTTTCTCAATTTTTTTTTCCAATTTCACAATGGTGTTCAAAAATTTTAGTTTTTCAAATTTTTAGAATTCAAATTTTTTTTATTGCTACAATTTTTAATTTTCAAAATTGTTAATTTGTTTTTAAAAATTTTCAATTTTTTTTTTGATTTTTCGTTTTCTTCGAAATCTTTAAATTGCAATGCTTTTTTTTCAAATTTCAAGTTTTTGAGCGAAGTGACAAATTTTAATCATTACAAGTTTCAGAAAAAAAATTTTCTCAAAAATTTCAATTAGTTTTCAACATTTTTCAAATTATTTATTTCGACTTTGTTTTTTTTTCAATTCTTCACCCATTTTTCATAATTTTCAAATTCCGGTTCCTCAAATATCAAATTTTGTTTTTCAATTTTTTTAAAGATATCAAATTGACAAATTTTAATCTTTCAAATTTTCAGAATTCAATCGTTGCTAAAAATTTTCATTTTTCAGAATTGTTTATTCTGTTTGAAAAATTTTTAAATTATATATTTTCTTTGATTTTGTTTTCTTCAAAATTTTCTTCAAAATTAAAATTTTTCATTTTTTAAAAATAGTTTTTCATTTTTTTCAAATTAAAATTTTTTATTTTTTTCAAATTAAAGTTTTTTATTTTTTTAATTAAAATTTTTTATTTTTCTCAAATTGAAATTTTTTATTTTGTTTTCCAATTTTTTCTGAAATTTTAAATTTTTGTTCATTTCACATTTTTAGAATTTGAATTTTCTAAATTTGTCATTGCTAAAATTTACTTTTCAAAATTTTCAAAAAATTTCGAATTATTTATTATTTTTGATTCTTCTTTCTTTGAACTCTTCTATAAAATTTCAATTTTTCATTTTTTCAATTCCTCAAATTCTGTTTCTCAATTTTTTTCAAAATATCAAATTTTTATGAAAATTAACAATTTTTAATCTTTTAATCCCAATTGTTGAAATTTCTTGGTTTTTCAAAATTTTTAATTAATTTCAAAATTTTTCAAATTATTTATTTCGACTTTGTTTTTTTTTCAATTCTTCATCCATTTTTCATAATTTTCAAATTTCACTTCCTCAAATTTCAAATTTTGTTTTTTAATTTTCTTAAAAATATCAAATTTTAATCTTTTGAATTTTCAGAATTCAGAATTGTTTATTCTTTTAAAAAATGTTTTAAATTATATATTTTCGTTGACTTTGTTTTCTTCAAAATTTTCTTCAAAAATAAAATTCTTCATTTTTTTTAAATTAATTTTTTTTTTCAAATTAAAATTTTTTATTTTTTTTAAATTAAAATATTTTAATTTTTTTCAAATCAAAGTTTTTCATTTTTTTAATTAAAATTTTTTTAGTTTTTTTAAATTAAAATTTTTCATTTTGTTTGCCAGTTTTTTTTGAAATTTGAAATTTATGTTCATTTTACATTTTTGAAATTTAAATTTTCTAAATTTGTCATTGCTAAAATTTATTTTTCAAAATTTTTAAAAAATTTCAAATTATTTATTATTTTTGATTCTGTTTTCTTTGAATTTTGCTACAAAATTTCACTTTTTCATTTTTTCAATTCCTCAAATTCCGTTTCTCAATTTTTTTCAAAATATCAAATTTTTATGAAAATTAACAATTTTTAATCTTTTAATCCCAATTGTTAAAATTTCTTGGTTTTTCAAAAATTTCAATTCATTTTAAAATTTTACAAATTAATTTTTCTTTTTTGATTTTATTATCCACAGTAACTTCAAAGATTCAATTTTTTCATTTCAAATTTCAATTTCTTGAATTTTCAGATCTCAATTTTTATCCAAATATCAAATTTTTGTTCAACTTGTTTAGTCTTTTTCTCGTATTAAACCGGTTAAAAAATGTGAAATTATTCGGTATCAAAATAGGTATTCTTCTCACATATCATTACTTTCATATAATTCGTATTTCAGGCTGCAGCATCATGAAATAGAAGGCTACGTAGTGCAACTGGAACATGCTGCATACAACACATTACTCAAACTTAATCAAACTCATACCAGAAATTCGAACGAAACAAAAAATTTCCATCGACCGTCTGATAATTTTGGAATAGAAATATGATACCTACACTTCGAATTATTTTCGATACATAAATTTTAACATCTTATCGAGACGTTTGGCTTAATTGAGCTCATTTGTGGAACCTTGCAACTTGCGGGAAACTTTATATCACGTATTTTGGGTACCAAGTTACCAGTGTAACAGAAGGCAGAGGCAAAATGTTTGAAGGATATGATCTGCTTTAATTCACTCATCATTAAGAAATTACCTACGAACTAACATTAACAGCAGAATATTGGTTCAGGTACCTGATACTCGATATGCTCTTGTACGTCTCGTTTAGGCGAGACCTTTTCAGTTATTATTTTTCAAAAGCTCTCGTCTCGTCTAAATCAATATTTTAGCAAACGCTTTCATTTCAGTTCATTTTAAAAGAATATTTATCAAAACCACCAAATAGCGTACGAATGTCCGTTGTATATTTTTATCCTTCATATCCGGCCGATGCAAATCCAAAGTTGATCTTAGCCTTTCCGAAATCCTCATGCAAATAGCACTTCTAACGAGCAAAATACCGAGTACCAGATTCCAGATACAAAACGTATGGAAGAAGATAATTTATCTAAAATGTGTATGTAAACAAACAACCGAACAAAAATGAAAATGAAAAAAGAACACACAGACGAAAACGGAGAGAAAAAAAACTTGCATCGTATTTCATTCTGAGACATTTAATACTCGCATTCTTACACGAAAACGTATAATTCCTGATAAATATCTCGGATATCTTGGGCGAAATTTATTACAACAATTATTCTTATTTGGGAGCTTTTAATTGTATTCGTAAATAAGGAAAAATTATTCGAGTATTTTTGCCGGATTCAGCGTATTATACTCTACACATGGTTATTTAATATAAAAAAATCTCGTTTGTATATATACGGTGGCGCAGATAGTTAGATACCATCATCGTGGTGAGCGATTCTCTCTCCCTCGAGGATACTAAAACACACATATGTATAATAATTTACACTTTCCGAATACAGTATTTCTCTCACTGGCAAAAAAATAATACTCTAACGAAACGAAAGTTTTTAATTTTTTGAAAGTTATAAGCTCGCATCGAAAAATAATTTCTTCTCGTGGTTCGAACTTTTTAACGTATTAAGTATCGGCGAATTTTTTCATCCTGTAATATTTTTTAATTTACCGAGAGCTTATCGTCGGCAAACATGGTCATGGAAGATACTTTTTTAATTCGATAAAAAAATAAAGTTTGAAGATTAAACGATGGATGGTAATTTCATTAATAATACAGTTATGGAAGCTATATTGCGTCGGCGATTGCCGTTTTAATAACTGGCTAATAATCTTCATCAAAGTTACAAGAGAGTGCGAAAAATATCCAATGGGTATCTGCGTACGATGATTATATGCTATGGCGAAAAATTTAATTTATCGATGATGCTAAAACATGTGCGAGTATCGTATTTTTTCGGAAAGAGCGTAGCCGGGTTTATAGGGGTGATTTGGCCCCGAGCACTGAATTTTAAATTATCCAGTGGAAGTTGATCCTGATGGTGTAAAACCCCGGTGACAAAATTTTTAGCTCGATATCTCACCGCTAACTCCTTCTAGGGGGTTAAATGTGGATTTTCGTTGAAAATTTTCATTTTTGGCAGTTTTCAATCGAATTTTTTCAAACTTGCAAGAATGGTAGATAATATCAAGGGTAATTTTTGGAATTTTTTGAAAAAAAATTTGAGCATTTTTTCAAGGTCAAATGGACATTTTAAGCTTTTCAAGGGTCATTTTGGTGACCCCTTTCAGAGGTGCATTTCTAAAAAAAATAAATATTGGGTACTTAGTCGAGATGTACAATCCCATACTTTTGTAGAACTTGATATCGGAGTGCGTCATCCTCAAAAATGCAAAAAACCGATTTTTTCGCCCATTTTTCCCTCTTAAATGGGCCATTTCTGGCCGAAATTTTTTTTCATGAAATATATCATTAATGTTACCAAAATACACCATCAACCAGCATTTGGACCAAATTCGTTTATTTTCTTCCTTTTTTCCAATTTTCATGACGCCATTTTGAGGACCCACAACCTTTTCAAGATGATCTAGAGGCCTAACAACTTTGATTTTATTTTGCTCTTTTTCAAGAATTGAGTATTTCAACTTTGGAAAAATGTTACATGAAAAGTTGAAAAAAATCCAAGTTTCTCGATTTTGCTGAAATTGCAGTATATGAGAGATATCGACTTGAAACAAGCCTAGACATGATTTTTAGGCTCCTAGGTCATCTTGAAAAGGTTGTGAGTTCCCAAAATGGCGTAATTTGGGTATTTTTGGAAAAAAGGGGAAAAACGAATGAATTTGGTCCAAATGCTGATTGATGGAGTATTTTCGTGTCATTAATTATTAGAGCTGTGAATTTTATGAAATTGCATATTTGTGTGCGGTGAAGAAAAAGTGAATATTTGAAGGATCTATACGATTCATGAAATTTCCTGTCGAATGAGCCCAATTTCATTTTGCATATTTTGCATATTTCGACCCAAAATGCATA
>FIZU01049831.1:0-20814 GCA_900064475.1 Pseudococcus longispinus
CCCCCCCCCCCCCCCGATCAAAAAATCGTTCAGCGTAACATCCTCATTACAGGGTGTCTAACAAAACTCCCAAACAAAAATTCAGCACTTTTTTAAAAATTTTGTAATTGAAAGATTTTTGAAAAAACCTTGTGATCGTTCGTCAGCTTCTTCTAATGGACCGCTTTTGACCCATTTTTTTTCAAAATGTTTCTTTTGATGTGTACTTAATGTTAGATGTGTATGTATTCCAGGACCAAAAATTTTCAAATTTGGGGCAGGGAAAATCAAAAATTTTGTCATTTTAAAAACATTTTTTGACATTTAAAAATTTTTCAAAACTTTTAACATAGGATATGTTTTTGCGAGGACCAAAACGAAAAATTTCCTGACGAAATTCTGTCACGCTGACTTTCAGACATTATATCAGATTTTTTTGCACTTGACCGATTGACCCCCTTACCACACCAGAATCTTTGATAAGCAAAAACATATCCTATGTATCATAATTTTGTATAAAGTACATAAGTTAATCGCACACGGGGGGTTCAGGGAGGTAGAGTCGCCCTGGGTGAGGCGCATAGCACCCAGTTTTTTGACACTTTTCCCAACTATTTTTTCATTTTTCAAAACATTATTTGACATTTTCCCGACATTGTTGATGTTTTTTTTTTAAATTTTGAACAGAAAAATAAAAATTTTGTTATTTTTATAACATTTTTTGACATGTACCAGAAAATGTGTCATCAAGCCTCGAGGTTCATAAGTTTTCAAATTTGAGGGAAAAAATCAAAACGATGAAATAAGTTGAATTTACGAATGACGAAGTCGGACGTCACTCGAGGAGGGAGAGGTGAGGTGGCGAAAAAGAATATTATTTTATGTGAAATTACAAAAAATGTTCATTATTATTAGGTTGTAAAAAAAGTAACGTATTGAGCCCGAGAGGACGAAAATTTTTGCCCAAAAAGGCATTCAAAAACAGATTTTTTTTTTCAAGATGACAAATTGAAAAAAATGAATTTTAACCTAAAAAGGATGGCTTTTGAGCCAAATTCATCACTTTCTTAGAATGAAATTTTTAAATAAGTCACTTTTTCAGCACTTTTCTGACTTTCAATACGATTTTGGCAAATTAAGGACTTTTTCAGCACTTCGAGCACCTGTTAGACATCCTGTCATTAGTAATGAGAAAAAAAAATTGAAAGAAAATATATAATTCCTCCGTCCTCTCACTAGACTTCCTGATCATTTATATTTCCATGATAACTAAAGTACACATTCCAATCTGACATAATGCCTGACTTTATCTAACTGTAAGTTCAAAGACTCGAACACAATATCATCATGTCTCGTGAAATGTTTAAAAGTCAAATTTTGAAACAAACTAAATTTTTCCAAGTTGGAAAGTCAACTGACCCTAGATAAAATTTTTCAAAATCGAAGAAGTCAGAATTTCTGAACTTTTCTACGCCCAAAAAGTCGTTTGGAATTCGAACAAATTTCAAGTCCACAAAGTCTGAAATAGCCTGAAAAAATGTTTGAAAGTCAGTGTGATCTCTAAAATTTTTCAAGTCCAAAAAAGCCTCATAAAATGTTTAAAAGTCAGCAAGTACATACAAAGAAGTCTCACAAAATGCCTTAAGGCCAGCGTTAGGTAAGTAAAATGCTGTCTGACAATATCCTGATTTGAACTTTTCTTGAAAATTTTCAAGTCCATAAAATTGAAATTTTCCAAGTCCAAAAAGTCTAAAAAAGTTTGACAAAATAAAATGAATTAGGTTATTTTTCAACTTTCCTAAAAAATTCAAATTTATCGAATTTCACTCATCTTTTTAGTTTTGTTTCCAAATTACAATTTAATTTGTTCTTACTAGTTCTTACTAAAACTCAATACTTAATTACAACATATGAAATTCCTTCTGAACATTGTACCTGCGAGGTTTTGTTTTACAATACCGATTCAATATAATGTTGAAATTTTTTGTTCATCGCAGATTCGTCGAATCCACCAAGAATTAAAATTCATCCCGCCAATTCAAGCTCTAGACCAGGACATCAGTATAAATTCATCAGTACGATACGAAATTTCAGCCGGCAACGATAAAAACCTATTCACCATCGATCCCGATAACGGTACAATATTCCTCGAACGAGAATTAGATTTAGAATCCCAATCCACCAACGTTTTTACGCTGCAGGTACCTAATCATCCGAATCTGAGCAAATAAAACGCAACCGTCGTGTTCGTGTATGCAATTTGACTCCAGATCACGAGCGTACCTACCTAACTAATTTCATACCGCGTATTTCAGATTCAAGCTACCCAGACTGATAACCCTCTGAAATACGATACCGCAAAAGTGGAAATTGAATTATTAGACATAAACGACAATTTACCGCAGTTCGAAGTAGATATTTATAACATCAGCATAGTAGAAAATTTACCTAACGGTTTCAGCGTTTTACAAGTTGTCGCTACGGACCAGGATCAGGTAATTATATTATTCCATTTTTATGAATACCTACCTACGACAGAAGTATATAATTTTCCAAATATTATACTGTGACTTGGTTGTTTACCGAATTAGGCTGATAATAGCGATTTCGTGTACCATTTGGTTGACCCGAGTCAAGCATTTAATATTGATGCCAAAAGTGGCTGGCTTTCTGTACGTAATCAAGCCAAACTGGATAGAGAGCAGAGATCGAGCCTTTCCATGAGAGTTTACGCCAAAGAAAAAGTACCTTCTGTGTTGAGTAAAATATCAGATATAAGGTAAATTGACAGACCCCTCGTTCAAATTCAATCACACGATTTTCACTAAATGGGTCGTTGTTATTTTTGTAGTGATCCATACACCACGGTCGAGGTGACTTTGCTCGATGCCAATGATAATAACCCCATGTTCCTTCCTAGTAATATATACGAGTTTAATGTTCCTCAAGATGCTGCAATTGGTCATGTTATAGGAAAAGTAAGCTCTATCATTAGAAAATGACAAATCTCCCTCAAGAAATCACGAGCATAATCCTTTGTAATTCAGGTAGAAGCAAAAGATCCGGATTTAGGTCGAAATGGTCAAGTTATGTACACGATACAAAAAGGAGCAAATGCGACTCTGATCAATGATAACTTCTTCGCCGTTGATTCTCATCAAGGGACAATAAAAATAGCCAATAATCCTTTACCAAAAGGAAAACACACATTATTCATTGAAGCAGCTGATCAGCCTGTTAATCCAACCGAACGTAGATTTTCATTAGCTGTTGTTTCCATTCACGTAATATCCTTAGGTAAGCACTCGATAGATCGATTCAGCGAACTAACTGAACCCAAAATATTAATATTTGAGGATATCCTCAGACGATAATCATCACCCTGAATTTATCGGAGCTCCTTACGAATTTTGGGTCGGTAATGATGCCCCTGTTGGAACAAGCATTGGACAAATTCGAGTTGAAGGGAATATCGAAAAGGAGAAAGTACTTTACGACTTGTTGCACGGGTATCACGAAGGAGGTAAGCACGCAATGGTGACTGGGGTGAAGAATGAGAAGTGAGAAGTAATAATTTTGTTTTCCAGTTCCATTCGCTGTCGAAGAAAGATCAGGCACGATAAGCGTGGTAGACGAAATGAATAAATTCGATCGAACGGCGTACAATTTCGAAGCAGTTGCTACCAATGATAAATCGTTATCGTTGAGTGCAAATGTAACAGTGCACGTTGTGGAATCTGATGCTTCTGCAGTTAACAGGTATGGCATTGCTACTTGGATTTCTCAACTGTGTAGAGCCATAGGAGAGTAGGCACGTGAAATTTACGACCTTTGATATATTTGCAGGAACAACGAACCGGTCATGTTTGTATTTCGTGTGCGAGAAAATCAAGCCGGCGCCATGGTAGGTCAGTTATTGAAAAAAAATACAGGACGTCGTATTCAAAACCATTTCGACTCGGTTATGGGGCAGCGAAATCAAAAGTTCGTGATAGTAAATCAACTGGAAGTGCAAAACAAATTCGCCATTTCTCAAGATGGTACCATTTATACCCAGCAACCGCTCGATAGAGAAGAACGGTCTAATTATCAACTGACTATTATCTCAGAATCGGGCAAACGAGTTATCAGAAGTTTATTCCATGTGAGTACCAACGACAATACCAGATTTTATTGATAAAATGCAACATATTATTCTACTTTTTTCAAGACGTAAAATAAATGGTATATTTGTGGTATTGAAGGCGTCACGTTTTAAAAGAATATTGTAACAGTTTCCTTCCAAAGTTGGAATAGGCAATTTTTCATGATCAAATGGCTGGAGTACTGCAACTGCTTTAATTGCAATTTTTTTTTTTATCATTCTCAAGGTCATATGTTCTACGCCTGACAGTTTGATGTTATCTGCCAATATTTATTTCGACCGAACTTGAAAAAGACACAAATATGGACTTTTTTCATGTAAACTTTTTCGAAAGAGAACACTGAAATTTTCTAATCTGAAGATTTTGTCAGGTTTTTCACGTATTCGTGTTATCTTGTCTTATGAATTGTCTAAAAATTAAATTTTGAGAAAACCAAAATTTTTCCAATGTAAAAAATTTAGCTGACCACTTGATAAAATTTTTCAATGTCAAGAAAGTGAGGATTTTTGAAATTTGCCAAGTCTAAAAAGTCCAAAGTTTGAGAAAATGTGTAAAAGTTGTCGTGATTTCTGAAATTTTCCAAGACCAGAAACTGTACTGTCTAACAAAATGTAAAAAAGTCATCGAACCTACCTACTCATAAATTTTTTCGAATTCAAAAAATCATCTGCCCACATAAAATTTTTCCAAGTTGAGAAAGTCAGAATTTCTGAAATTTTCCAAGTCCAAAAAAGTCGGACAAAATGTCTTAAAGTCATCATCTTCATGGAATTTCATGACGGGATGTCGTCAGGTAATTTCGTCACATTTTACACAAATTTGATTGATTATAGTAAAAGGATATCCATATACTAAAAAGTTTGTTTTGCTTGTGCTAGTATGGCGAAGCAGTCCACTATTTCGTAACACACACATGTGACTTCAAGTGAAACCCCCTAATACCATTTTTTCCCCCTCAGGTAAACATAACCGTAGAGGATGAGAACGACAATCCACCAGTATTTGAACGGCAATGGTACGAAGGCCGAGTGGAAGAAAATGCATCCCCAGGGACAGAGGTACAGCTGGAAGTTCCTATAAAAATCACAGATGCTGATGCTGGCGTTAACGCGATGTTCATCGTCGCAGTCAAAGGAAATGGCAGTGAAGCTTTCATGATAGACCAGAAAACTCATAAAATAACAGTTCGCGATGGTAGTATGTTAGATCGTGAACACAAGGATACTTATCATTTACGATTGATTGCCAAAGACAGAGGTAAAATTATCCTTCAACTTGAAGATAACAGCAGACTAAAATTCGCCATCCTTAATTTTATGACTTTTCAACTTTCAGGAAATCTCAGCACTGAAGCAAAACTCACCATTCGAATCGATGACATCAACGACCACACACCGAGATTTGTTCAAATGGTCATCCACCACAGAGAAGGTATCGACATATCGCCTTCATCTCGAAACAAACACCGCGGATCACACAAAAACCATACAGATTCCCATTCACCCAAAGATCTACCTGTTGTTATCGTACCTGAAACCACATCCATTGGAACATCCGTTATTCGGCTTCGAGCTGCAGACGAAGATATCGACAACAACGCCGCTGTAACATATCGAATTTTCAGTGAAGCCTATATCCCCGAATCTGGTACTGTGTCTAAAGCATATACAACTCCTCATTTCAACATACATCCTTTGAGCGGTGAAGTCAGCGTAGCTAGTGTTCTGCCCCCCGAAACAGATTTCATATTGAATATCAGTGCCACAGATAAAGGCGGGTTAGAAGGCAAAACATCTATTAAAATTCACATCAAGGATGTCAACAATCATGCTCCACATTTTGAGAAAGCCTGGTATGATTTTTCAATACCAGAAGGGGTATATCATGAGCATACACTGGGTCAGATCCAAGCCACAGATGATGATTTCGGTATTAATGGAAATATCAGTTATTCCATTGTGCAAAAGAGGGACACCAGCTCGGATTTCCCATTTAAAATATTATCAGATGGTTCTCTGATGGTAGATGGGGAATTGGATAGAGAGTTTCAGGAATTTTACACATTTAGAATCGTCGCTGAAGATAAGGGTGACAAGCCTCATCGTACGACGGTGGACGTTGATGTCAGGATTTCTGACTTGAATGACAATTATCCAGTGTTTTACAACTATGATAAAATTATACAAGTGAGTGAATTTCTCATCTCTTATTTGATGGTGTTGGGCAATGCATAAGGAATCCTCAGTTTACTCACTTTTTCACAAAAAAGAAATTTGAAACCTATGAATTTTCTCAAACCTACTGCATCTTTCAACCATTATCAGAAAATACCTTTCAATTCTAATTCCACATTTTCAGGTCCAAAGTGGAGACTTCGACGATAAAATATTTGTGAAAAAAGTGCTGGCCAGAAAAGATTTCCTAATACCAGTCTATTACGCGTCAGTTCTGGAGAATAACGGATCAGGTGTACCAATAGCTCGAGTTTATGCCAACGATTCAGATTTACAAGCCAATGGAAATGGTCTGGTGTTGTTCCACATACCAAGAAAACGCAACCAAAGAGAATTATTTACCATAGACTCTAAAGAAGGCATAATCACAACGCTAAATTCGTTGGATTATGAAGAAGAACCAGTCCATAACATAACCGTATTAGCTTCCGATTTGGGTAAACCCAGTTTAACATCTACGGCTCTAGTCATTGTTGATGTCGTAGATGTTCAAGAACCAGTCGAAGAATTATCTAGTCCAATATTTGCTCATAGGTATTATGAAATGGAGGTATGTACAAATTTGTTGATACGACAAACCACAAATACCTTGATTTTTCAATCGAATCAATGTGCTTCGACAGGTCGAAGAGAATTGTGCCATACCAATAAATCTTTTAGCCTTAAACGTCAGTGCTGAATACAGCAACAAACGATTCGGAAGCTTGAGGTTTGGATTGATACCAGACGAACATAGTTCTTATTTCAGTGTCAACTCAGTCAATGGCAGCGTACATTTAATTAAAAGCCCTGACCGGGAATTGACGCCTACATTGAAGGCTAAAATTCGCGTCGATCGTTTGTCAAAAAAAGGCAAAAGTGTGCAAATGATTTATCCTATGCAACCAGATGCATTCGTAGATTTAGGTATATGTCTACGTTTTTGGAAGGATATGTTATGTTTTCCAGCTAAAATTTTACATTGCAACTATTTTCAAACTTATAGCTCCAAATGAAGTAAAATTAATCGTCCATGTGATGGATGAAAATGACAATTCACCAAAATTCAAGACAAATGGACGACCTATTGTAGCAGCCATTCCAAATACCGTTCCATATGGCCATTCTGTCACCAAAATTCATGTAATTTGACCGGATTTTTAATGCATATCCAAATTTCAGCAACTTGATAATAACATTCTCATGAAATTTACTTTCACGCAGGCTGTAGATGACGACATTGGTTTAAATGCTGACATTAGATACCAAATATTGAGTAGAACCGATGATGATACGCAGAAGTTCATCATCGATCCTATTTCTGGTCAAATTAAAACTGCCACTAGTTTCCTATACAATTTAGGTCATGTTTTTGGATTCGATGTGAAAGCTACGGACAGAGCAGGAGGCGAAGATGGAAAATCTGCTATTTCAAATGTTTTTGTAAGTTTTTTCAAATCCCATTTTATTGCCCATAAAAAATTGCAGTTCATCATGAAATGAAATATTGTCGCAGGTTTTCATCATCAGCGATTTAGATAAAATTATCATGACAGTAGATAGGAAACCAGAGGAAATAGAAAATAAGATGGCCAATGTCACTCAGTGAGCTACCTATTCATTACTTTTTTAATTCATTGAAAACTCAAATAAGTACCATTTCATATAATCAAAATTTTCTATTTTAGGATTTTATCTGGAATCAGTGGCTTAGATGTAAAAATTAGGAAAATAGAACCACATTATGACAAAGACTCGCAGAACGTCATAGCGTGAGTACTCAATATCTAGTTTCTTCTTTTTTCTGTCATGTTCTTACTACATCAACAAATCAGAAATTTTCTAAAGAAAATGTTTTCTTTATTTACAGGACTGATTTATATTTATATGCTGTAGATAATTTGATGAATTCTATCGTCGATAGTGAAATAGTTAGTCAGTAAGTATCTGCATCATTGCTTCATAAAATTGCAAACCTAATTTCAACATTATTTTACAAATCCTAAACTATATTTGTAGATCTCTAAAAGACAAAGAATTGGAGGTAAAGTCAGCCTTGGAACCAATAAAAGTACTATCGTTAACTTCAACAAGTGAAAATGAAATCAGATCACAGCGAAGTGAAAAAACAATACTTTCTGGTATCGAAGCAATGACCATAATTTTAGGCTGTGTAATCTTTTTGGGCGCATTTACCGCAGCAATATGCGTCGCGTGTTTCAATCGCAAAAAGTATGAATGCTTCGAAGACAAGGCACTTTTCAAGCCTTTCAATTTTCAACACCAAGTTTTGTTTTACAGATCAAAGTACAAAAAAACAACAAATCTATTCCCCAACTTGGACCCAGCCGATTTGCCATTTAGTTTGTACACCGGGACCAAAAGCATGACCCAGTTGTCAGCTTGCCGCCCAAGGTCTTTATTTAATCCACTTTCATTCATCGAAGACTCTACAGATAGTTATACGGATACAGAATGCCATCGACGTAGAATGAGCTACCGACATAATCCGTCCTGTAATCGTAACCACGATAGTAAATGTCCCCAGCAATCATTGATGAGATCACATAGCTTGGGGATGCTAGGAGCGTCAATGGTTTCGCTGCATTCCAGTGGCCGAGATTCTGGAATCGAGGCGCATAATAGACGTGTTAGTGCCAGATGCCAATGCAGACATGGGGCAGTGTTTTCATCTGGGAACAGTAGCAAGTAGGTAAATACCATTTGCACATTCATTGCTTTTGCTGATTAAGGTTAAAATAAAATTAGCTGAAGTTGAATGAGGGATAGTAAAACTTGAATATTGCGATGATCTGCAACATATTTTAAGAACAGGTATGCTCATTGAGTTTTAATCATGATTTCAGCGGAAGTTACGAAGATTCGTTAAAGTCTTTGCAGCCTAATCATACCAGCAGTAGTGATGAGGCAAAAAATGGTACGAGTAGACTATTACGAAATGAACGAAGTCATTTCTCAAGACTGCCTCGGGTAAGGCATTCGATATCGCGTGTAAATATTTAATTTTTTTTCGTCCTGTATTGTATAAAATACTATGAACTTTCTTCTGTAAATGATTCGTTATTCACATTGTTTTTTCCTGTTTTTCGTTTCAAAATATATTTTATTGATTCGTTTAACTTTTTTGTATCATTTAAAAAAAAAATGTAAGTCTGAAAAATTGAATAGGTAATTTTAGATTTTTTCAAAGGTCTTAAGTTGAAAAATTGACTTTTAATAGGTACGATTTGTCTCCACCCCCAAATTTTGCAAAAAATTATTCAAGAATAAGATATTCGTTCAATTTTAATTTAAATTAGGGTTTCAAATTAGAAAAATGTAAGAGATTCAATCTAAATTAATCCAAACGCAAGACTTTTGTAGGATATCAAGATGTTCAAGCAAAACGCGGGACTTTTACAAGAAAAGCAGAACAAACAGGAGTGTTAGATAGCCTGATGAAAGTCCTTACTGGATGAAAAGCTTAGAAATGGGGTTTCGATATTGGTCATGGACCTTGGAAAGAGAATCAAACTGCATCTCAATTTTTAGGCCGGTATCCAAAATATTAGGAAAAAGACAGATTATGTACATTTCAAATATAGTCTTATGTATGTACCTACTTATCAAGGTTGGTTTATTTGGTACCCAAAATGAAAAGAGCTGAAAATATTACCTACTAAATGGATTGTGATATGAAGGGGGTTAGGGAGATGTTCTAAAAATTACAAAATCAGTGTTGGCACTTCTTCAAACTTGAAAATCCCTTTCAAATACTTAAGCATAAAAATAAAATGCAATAATGATGCTCTCTGTATAATTTCGTGTATAAATTTCACCTATTTTTTTATTTGGACATTTGAATAACAAATCTACGAATGAAAAATTTCATAATATCGTGATTGTCGATGTAGATGTAGAATCCAACTGCGATAACAATCGATAAAAAAAATTGTTTTTGCCCACAGCATGTACCATTGCACCTACATACCTACCTATTAAACGGTAACTGTTATGAAACATCAAATGCAACGTAAAATATCATAAACGAAATACTCAAACCATAATACGAGTACTTAACACACCGCAATGAACTGTTCTTTGGGACATTAATTACTAACGCTAATTTCTTCGACAGAAAACAATTTTTAAAACAGACTTTAAAACAGCCATAAATACTCACTCACGAATGAAATGAACGTAAAACACAAAAATGAAAATTCTCGTAAAATTTCTGCAATTCAATATCGATTTATGTGTACTACATCACGTACGTTGAAATGCATCGAATATGTTTCTTGTTGATAATCATTGTGCAGTATTTTATTGGAGGATGGTCTTTTGTTACAACTCAAAAAAGTAAGTTTATTTAATAGGTTCCTAATTCGAAATGAAGTAGGTATATATAATTAACTATGTGTACATATTCCAGGCCTAGCATGTTCCCTAGACGTGGATAATGGTTTAATTAAAATAAACCAGCCTCTAATGATTTCATTTGATGGAAAAGAGTATTCGTTAGCTTCGCCCGAAAAAAACCAAAAACAATCTGTAATCAATGTTTCGGCAAATAGTAAAATTATTTTGGTTTGTCCCGGAATTGGAAATGAAATTAGCGCAGTCCATCAAGAATCCTTAATTACAACATGTAACAGGCAAAATGAATTACAAATCGCAATAGGAAGCAAGACAATTACAGGCACCGATAAATTTTTTTGTAAAAAACCAATCACACCGCAGGTAATAAACACTGGGCAAACTTGCGGCGAAAATTCACAATGGATCATTTACGAAATAGGATATTCGGTAAACTGGAAAACCAACTTTTATCAAACACATTGAAAGATTAATTTAAATACTTCTCCAATAATTTTAAAATTCCAAGTATATTTCATTCATTAGGCCATTTCGATAAACAAATGGTTTCCAATGTTGACCGTTTGTCACGATGCCCTCAACATGAACACCCTCTATTCCACCAATACCATAGAAGGGAAATCGATTAAAGCTCGTCAAAAGAATGTACCACGACCGCCAGAATTCATGGAAGGTGACTTGAAAGAGCTATACGAAGGAGGATCGCCCAATAAATATTACTTCAAAGTATGGTACTTGACATTGACAATGACATCGTAAATAAAATTAATGGCTTGGTATAACAACGTAACACATCGGCACGAATTTCATCAATTTTTCAGAAAAGTCAAGTTCAAAAATTTCAAGAGTTGTTTAAACCAGAAAATATCAACAATTACGTCGACGTCTACTACAGGTTTTTATCGAGAGGACATCTGACTCCGGATGCTGATATGACAATGTCGAGCTTAAAGATAGCCACTTACATGTATGTCAACGTAGCCCCACAATGGCAAATGATAAACGCTGGTAATTGGCTCAGAGTAGAAAATCAAGTCAGAGATGCCGCATCATGGGTAATAAAAAAATACTCGAATTGCTTTCAAGAATAACTGCAATCTGCAAAGTTCGATTTTTGAAGCAAACTTTTTTTTTCCAGTCACAAGATGATTTTCTTATAGTAACAGGTACTTATGGTGTTCTCAAGTTAACCATTGGTAAAACCCAGCGTGATATTTATTTAGCACCTAATAATAAATTGAGAGTGCCGGAGCAATTTTGGAAAATTGTCTATCACAAGAAAAGCCAATCAGCCATTGTCATAATAACGTCGAATAATCCGTATGCAACCGTCCAACCTTTATGCGCCGATGTTTGTAAAACGTACGGTTGGTGGCACGAGAATTTCCAACAAGAGATAAATAAAAGAAGAGGTCTGACATACTGTTGCACGTACAAAGATTTCAAAGAAGTTGTCACCTATGCGCCGTCACTGACGATACGAGGAACTTATAAAATGCCAAGTGAGTACCTATGTCTACCCACATTCCTCACCTCCGGAGCAATAACGTTGTATTCATACTTCAAAAAAATCTAATAGTCAGTTTCAAAAATTCTTATACTCAATATACTTAAAGTGATGAAATTTTGAATATTTCTTCGCAGAGGAACCTCCTATCTTACCTAGATTTCGTGCTGCTATTAAAAAAGTAATGGAAAATACAAATGCAAGATGGAAGAAAAAAGTGAAAAGAGATTAACACCGAATTTCAAATCGGATTCTCGATCATTATTACATATTATTCTCAAATTTTAAATACAATAAACCGTCAAGCAGTGAGTGAGTTTTTCACCGTAACAGATGAATTTTACAGGCTCAAAAATGATGGAATTGAAAGCCACACTACGTACTCAATATGGTAGAGTTGACATTGTTTTCATCGAAATTACGGCAATATTTAGATACTTAGTTCTGAACATCTGTTACCGAACAATAATAGGTATTCGTTGGATTAGAAATACGTGTCTTGGTTCGCTGCTACGATACGAGAATTTTCATATTTTTTAAACGTATCAACGCGATGATAGTTTTGCAATGGTCAGTTCTGTTATTTTTAATACAGCGATTCGCGACTGTTCGGGGATCAATGTTTACAACTTGTTTGCCATTTAAAACATGCGAATTCTCTGTAATAATTGAGGTAATTCTTTTTTTTATGAGGTACTATAAAGTAATCTTTTATTTGAATAATAAATTTATTGAACACAAGCGAAGCGATGGCGAAAATTTTTGCAGAAAAAAAACATTAAAATGTTGAAATTTCATTATTTTAGCATAGGATATACTTTTGCGATGACCTAAGCCTTGAAAAACGTGTGGAAATACTGTGGCAAAATTGTATTATCAAATTTTGTGACGATGACTCATGGACATTTTGGCAAACGCTATAGTTGAACTTACATTTTGTCAAACAATAGACTTTTTTGACTTCGAAAATTTTTGAGATTTCAAATGATTTTTTGGACGAATAAAAGTTTATTGGATTACACATTAAATAATTTACACATAAAATATTTTCTTTGAAAATTTCAGACTCGAGAAGAAAGAAAACAAGAGTTCAATCCGTTATATCTGACTGGAAAATCTGGTATTTACGAACTAGCAATACCTCGAGCAATAAGCGACGAAGAAAAAAGTTCCGATATCATGTTATTTCTATCGAATAAAAAGAAAGTGATTTATGCTTGTCCTAAGGACCAAAAAAATACATCAAGAGGCAAAGCTTCTTCCGCATTGGTACAACAAGGTGATATAAAGTTATCTAAAAACAAGAGAGTCGATCAATGTTGCAGTCGAAAAGTAGAACCAACGATGAAAAATTTGAATACAATTTGTCACGAGTCACCCAATAATGATGATAAGTTCATTTTATACGAAATTGGCTTTAAAGTATGTCCATGTATACATATATAAAATCATTTTTCATTCTTTTATGCATTGCTCGGGATGTCTGTATTAATTAGATAATAAAATAATTTTTCTCTGTCATTCAATAGGTCTTTACAAAACACAGATCGGCAGCAGATATATTCAATAAATTTATCAAATTTAAAGATATCGAGGTAAGTGTGAAATAATTTATAATTTTTGTCAAACTTCGAACTGACTTTCAACCGATTAAACAATTATTTAATTACAGAGGCACACGTGGCAACCGTTGTATCAAGTATGCCACAACATTGAAACACGCACTACACTTTACACCATTCATACTCTATATGGCGAATCGGTTTATATTAGCCCTCCCAAATCCTATGAAAGTTTTAAAGATATCGATAGAATAGAACCGTTGGATGAAAATGCATCAGAAGAAACAGTGGATACAAAAACGGTATCAATGGACAATATATTTCAAAAGGTTGGCCAAATTCAATCTATCGTAAATAAAATAAAACCTGCAGGTTGTTTTAGTTACAGTTCCTCATTTTTCAGCTTTTTTCGACCTACAACCCTAGATACACATAGCCCAAGCCGAACTCAAAAAATTTGCTGCTGATTTAGAAATCTTCTTTTAGGACATCATCGTCCTAACAAATCTCTAAAAACTAGATAAAATCAACTGATATTTGTGAAATTTTGAGGAAATTGTTGGAAGCTACAACCAAAATATCCCCTTTGACGCGTTTTTTCTCATAATTTACCACAAAAATATAAAGGACAAAAAAGCAATCAATTTGTGCCAACACAACGCCTAAAACTGAAGTACTTATTCTTTTCCTTAGACAACTGTTCAAAATTTATTTCGAGATATTTTTGGAAATTCCGTCGAAGCCAATTACGTCAACGATAGTAACGAGTTTTTAGCCAGAGGACATCTAGTTCCCGACGCCGATATGATCTTTATTCCATGGAAAAATGCAACCTACATTTACGCAAACGTCGTACCAATGTGGCAATACATAAACAATAGTATTTGGAAAAGTGTAGAGAATCAAATCAGAAACGCGGCCAGACAAGTGAAATATATTTTTGATAATTCGTTATTCTTAAACATGTAGGCAGGTACTAATACAAATATTACACTCAAACACTTTCGCAGGGCAAAAAAAACTATAAAATATACACCGGAGTATTCGATATTCTGCGCTACAATAATGAAGAAATATTTCTTGGCGGTAAAGACACAAAAATAATGCCCGTACCTTTATACCTTTGGAAAGTTGTTCATTACAACAACGAGCAGGAAAACACGGCAATGGCATTTGTTGTGATCAACGACCCTTATACAAAAAACGGATTCTTATGTCCACACATGAGAAATGGCCAAGAGATCTGTTCCACATATGGATGGCCGAGGTTTAGCAAAGCGAAAGAGGATAGAAAACGAAAAATTATGCATTGTTGTACGCTAGACGAATTAAGAAAAAAAGTACCATACGTGCCGGATCTGGGAAATGTTGAGCCATTGCAAAATCCTGGCATCATTTAATTGTAAGCAAGAAATAAATTTTGTGATTCCTTCTTCTTGTAGACCAGTAGATACATGATTAAATTTTTGAAAATATTACAATACAGGTGCTAGAAATGAACCCAGGTCACAGGAGGGTTAATATCATCCTGATAGCTCATAGATTTTCCATAGTACAACACGAGGATTTCATGTTTTTTTATACGTATCTATTTTTTCATCATTTAGATTTTTCATTACTGTTCGATAATTAAATAATTTCATGCAATATAAGGGTCACTTTTTTCTTTAAAAGAAAAAAGTTAAAAAAAAACATAATCGTGTGAAAAAATTTAAAAATCATTACTTTTTCAGAATTTTTAAACTGATCTTCTAAGGGGAAAAGATCCAGGGCATCAACCTTTTCCCCTATACTTTGATACATCATCTGGACTCTGAGGTAAAAAACATGACTCAATAGAATGAAATCTTTTTGGCGCCTAATTTATAAAAAATTTTACTAAAGAAAAAGAAATTTTTGATTTTGAGGTAGGTAGTTCAATGTTCATATCCGAGAAAAAAAATCAAGGATTGCTGATTTCAGTGCTAACCCAATTTTTGACCAAATTACAAAATTATAAAATTTTGTCAAAAAAGTGAATTTTTCATTTTTTTTAAACCAAATTAAATACGTATAACTTTCAATGCGAGCAATGTAGAAAGCTAGAGTTTCCACCATTGGAAAGAGGTCTCTTTTTTACACAAGTTGAATTCATAATAGTAGGTCAATATGGAAAAGTTAGATGAACTAACCCCAAAAAACGTTTTTTTTTTATCTAGAATGAGTGCTCCTTCCAATAATGCAAACTGCAACCTTCTACCTATCATAGTTAAAATTTTATGATAAATCAAAAATTATGATCATGATTGGGAATATTTTTCAAAATGTATCAACTTTTCTCTTTAATTCCAAGTGTAGGTAGTCAAAAACACCTACTTGTGCTTAGCATGAGTTGCCTACTTCCCCAATGGAGGTAGGGGCATTAGTTATGAAATACCCTGTATGAGTACATACATAAATATAATAGTATGAAATACCCTGTATGAGTACATACATAAATATAATAGCACAGCTCCTTTCAATTTTTACTGAACAAAGAAAGCGGATTCTTTACCACTTTGGTTTGAAACTTTTTTGTACTGTGATTTTTCCAACAAATATTTCTTTGGACACATTGCTGAAAAAATTCACAAATTCCACACGGAAAAAAGTTTTGAACCAAAGTAATAAAGCACCCATTAAAAATCTATAATTTTTTGATTATAAATTAGAACAAAGGACGATGCATATGGGCATAAAAAATGTATTTGTATGTTCTCGTAGAAAGTATAGGTACATTTGAATTTGAGCAATCCAAAACTGGCGAAGCCACACATGTCAAATTCAAATTTTTTTGGAATTGATAAAATTTTGAATATTTGTTCGCAGAAGAGCCTTCTCTACCTACATTTTGTACCGATATTAAAAAAGTTTTGATAAATAGTGTAAGATGGACGTGAAAAGAGAAAGACATGGAAATTGAAATAAGATTCTCGACCATTATTAAGATTTTTTTTTGAATTTTAAATGTAATAAACCCGTCGATGTAGTGCATGAATGTTTCACAGTAGCAGAACTGATGAATTTCACAGGCTCGAAAATATAGGCATTCTACGTACCTACACAATATGATAGAGTTGTAATTTTTTTAAATCGAAATTATGACAATATTTAGATAGATACTTCCAAACATCTGTTGGCAAACCATAAAATTCATTGGATTAGAAATACGTGTCTTAGTTCTCTGCTACGTAACGAGTGTTTTCTTATTTCGACGCATTAACACAATGATAGTTTTGCAATGGTCAGTTTTGTTATTTTTAATACTGCGATTCGCGAATGTTCGAGGGTTAAGCTTTACAACTTGTTTGCCATTTAAAACATGCGAAGTCCCTGTAATAATTGAGGTAATTTTCCTTATTGATTATTTTTTCTTGTAACAAATATGTGAATGCTAATGAACATGAAAGGTGTCCTTAAGGCCGTTTTCATTCTACTTTTTCGACACAGTGTTGCATTCTTGTTATATGAGGATAATCATGACCTAGGCAGTAGTTCTAAGAGGTCGTCGAAAACCTTTGAGGAGAGAACTGAGAACTGTTAATTATGATTAACTAATACCTCAGGCGTATAAATTATAGGCGTTAGAAGATTATTTCAGGTAACTCGTAGAAACTTGGACTACATAAAAAATGGAGAAAAGCGAAAATAATACATACATATAATAAAATTTGTTAGACTGTCACTTATTGTATGTTTGAATTAGGTTCACAATATCTGTACCTACATTAGAAACACTTCTTTGAAAATTTCAGATCCAAGAAGAGAAAAAACAAGAATTCAATCCGTTGTATCTGATTGGGAAATCTGGTATTTACGAACTAGCAATACCTCGTGCAATAAGCGATGGAGAGAAAAGTTCCGATATCACGGTATCCTTACCAAATAAAAAGAAAGTGATTTATGCTTGTCCTAAAGAACAGAAAAATACACCAAGAGACAAAGTATCTTCCGCATTGATGCAACAAGATGATATCAAGTTATCTACTGACACTGACATCAAGGTCAATCAAAATTGTGGTCAAAAAGTAGAACCGATGATGAAAAATTTAAAAACAATTTGTCACAAATCACCCGATAATGTTGAATTTACTTTATACGAAGTTGGCTTCAAAGTATATATAATTTCTTATAAACTTATTGCTCACGGTGTCTATACGAACTACAAAAATGAATTTTTCCATCATCTAATAGGTCTTCCTAAAACACAGATCGATAATAGATTTAGTTTATAAATTTATCACATCTAAAGATACCACGGTAAGTGAAATGATTTCAAATTTCGGTCAGATTTCAAAATGAGACTAACCTTCAACCAAATTCTTTGCAGAGGCATACCTGGCAACCCTTGTACCAACTATGCCACAACAGTGAAACACGCACGACATTATACACCATTCATACTCTATACGGCAAATCGGTTGCTATTAAAAAAACTCCATTCCAGGGAACTTTCAAAGATATCGATAGAATACAACCGTTGAATGAAAATGCACCAGAAGAAGAAGTGGATACGAAAACAGTAGCAATGGATAATATATTTCAAAAGGTTGGAAACATTTAAACCAGGTTAAAACCTACAGGTTGTTTTAGCTGCAGTTCCTCATCTTCCAACATTTTTCTATCTACTAACAGTAAATATACGAGATGTTCCAGTAGGGACGCACTGCCTTCAAACCAGAGACAAGACTACCCGAACCACACAAATGTATATATGTTTGCCGATCCTAAGATTTGAAGGGCGAGGTTATGCACTAATGAAGATGATTTCTTCAGAGCCTCGTAACTCCGCTAATAATATAGATAGGCAATTTTTTTTTGAAACTTTGTTGTAAAACTTTTTGAGCTCTACACAATGAATTATATTCATGTTTTGCCTACCTCTAAAATCGAAGAAGCTATACAGTGATTTGAAAATTTGTAAGCTTTATAAGTTCAGTTAAAAAGGGGCATCCATTCTGAAATTTATACTTTCTTCACAAAATTGTTTCAAATTGATTTCCATGCTTTCAATTTTGGAGGTAGGTAAAACATCATTAGTTCATTATGTACAGCTCAAAAAGCTCTACAAAAACGGCTCTTTTAAAATTTTGTCAATTGGCAAATTGAAAACTTACAAGTTTTCAAATCATTGTTATGTACTTTCTTCAATTTTAAAGGTAGGCAAAACATGAATATAATTCATTGTGTAGAGCTCAAAAAGTTTTACAAGAAAGTTTCAAAAAAAAAATTGCCTACCTATATCATCAGCGGAGTTACGACACTCTGAAGAAATCATCTTCATTAGTAGATACATGCCCATTCAGAACTTGGGAGTCTGCAAACAAGCATACACTTGTCACCACGGATTTCAAAATCATTTTATAGGGCAATTTGTTCATCGTCATAACAAATCATTGAAAACTGAATTGTTGGGAACTGCAACCAAAACAGCACCTATTAGCATGGTTTTCTCATAATAAAATTTACCACAAAATATGTAGAATAAAATAAGCGACAAAGCTGATGCAAACTTCTGAAATTGTATTCACAGGCATCTGTTCAGAATTTATTTGGTAAGATTTTTGGAAATTCAAAGGAATCAATGTATGTCAATGAAGTTAACGATTACTTGGCCAGAGGCCACCTAGTTCCTGACGCCGATATGATTTTCATACCTTGGAAAAATGCAACTTACGTTTATGCAAACGTCGTACCAATGTGGCAATATTTAAACAATGGGGTTTGGAAAAGCGTAGAGAATCAAATCAGAAAAGCAGCTGGAAAAGTAAAATGCATTCCTTTTACTCGATTGTAATTCATTATTCATAATGTACTAACATCTATTATACAAAAACACGTTCGCAGGACAAAAAAAACTACAAGATATACACCGGAGTATCTGATATTTTGGCCTATAACAGAAGGAAGATATTCCTCGGAGGAGTAGGCACAAAAATAATGCCTATACCCTTATATCTTTGGAAAGTTGTTCAATACACGAACGGGAATGAAAACAAGGCAATGGCTTTTGTTGTAAACAACGACCCTTACGTAAAAAGAGAATTTCTTTGTTTGCACAAGCAAGGTGGTCACGATGTATGTTCCACATATGGATGGCCAAAGTTTGTCGCAGTGGCAGAAGGCGCAAAAAGAAAAACTATGTATTGTTGCACGTTGGAGGAATTACGTAAGAAAGTACCATATGTGCCGGATCTCGGAGATGTTGAGCCATTGGTAAATCCAGTCATTGAATTTTAGGAAAAATTTGAATTTTTCCACTTTTTAAATTTATTTTATTTTATAATTAAATTGTCAATTGTGTCTAGTGGTATTTTATAATAATGAGTATATGGCTACGTGGTATTTTCAGGTTACTCTTAATCTGCGGAGTACCTACAGTCTTTGTTATGTTTTTTTAAATTCAATATGAAAATTCAACAAAAAATCATAGCAGGATGAGGAGGAGGGATTGGCCCTCTGAGGGAATTTTGGAACTAGGTATAATGAGTGGACATTGTTTCTTGTGGTCTAAACCCCCCAGTGATAAAAATTTTTAGCTCCCTACTTCACTCTCACCCCCTCCAGGGAGATGGAATGCGTTTTTTCGCAATCAATTTTTATTTTCTTAAGTTCTCAAACAAATTTTCAGAAATTTACCACGGAATGATGGACCCTATTTAGGATCATTCCCAGAAAATTTTTCAATTTATGTTTAATGTTTCTTGGTATGAAAATGCGTATTTTAAGATTTCAAAATGTAATTGGGACTTAAATCCAAAGTGGCTGACATCTGGCGGATTTTCAGAGAACTGCTGTAAGTAGGATAGCGATTTTAAAATACACGTATTCTTATGAGGAAATCGCGATTTTCAAAAATCAATTAAAAATCGAGTATTTT
Source organism: Pseudococcus longispinus (assembly GCA_900064475.1). Lineage (NCBI taxonomy): Eukaryota > Metazoa > Arthropoda > Insecta > Hemiptera > Pseudococcidae > Pseudococcus > Pseudococcus longispinus. The sequence continues at coordinate 20,682 of FIZU01049831.1, forward strand.
AAGTAGCGAGTTGGTTTTTATTTTAAATTGAAGCTCAATCCTTTATCTTTCCAAATAATTTTCATTATTTTCCCTAAGTGATATGCAAAAACGGAAAAAAATTAATTTTCCAACACCTCTTATGACGTTTCCG
>FIZU01049832.1:0-26179 GCA_900064475.1 Pseudococcus longispinus
TATTGTTAAACTGGATTTTTTATGCATTTTCACTTCTTCGTTACCTATTACAAATAATTTTTCATCAAATTTTATGTATTCTATTCCCCTATTTTGTTACAACATTCGCTTTTCAGTGCAAACGTACCTCGAGTTTTCAGTGATTCTTTCACTAAAACGTAAATATTCGGCCGCAAAACAGAAACTTTTCGGTTAGAGGAGTGTGCTTCTTTCGTGGAACAGACTATAGTCTGTTCGACGAAAGAATGGAAAAATAACACAACCACGTTCACATTTATTTGCAAATTGTTGGTTGCAAAAAGTGAAATTGACCTTTAAAATTGTGTATAGGTATGTTGTTCGCTTAAATTCGTTGTTTTTGGTAAAATTCTACCCCCCCCCCCGGCCCTGATATTCGTGTGTTATTTTTCCATTCTCTCGTCGAACAGACTATAACATTTGGAGTTCATTTGCATACTCGTAATAAAATAAGAGTTATAAGAGTTTTAGACGCATTTGAGGTACATTCTTTGGATTATATTATATATTACGGTGGACTGAAAAAAAGCATTCTTCAAATTTTGAACAAATCCAAAGGCGTGGTTCATTTTGAGTCGGAGAAGCACCATAAAAATTTTTGATCCCTAGCTCAAAAAGGGATGGAGTTGGGGGGTGCTCAAAATGGGGTCACTTTTGAAAAAAACGTAGTTTTTTGCCAATTTTGGGTAATGCCATCAGTCTGGCACCTCGGTCACCTCCTCACCTCACTGAAGAAGTACGATTTTAGTTTCTACACCTCCCCAAGTCATTGACCTCGAAATTAGATATTACTTATTGCCCTCTACCGCTTACCAGGGGATTGAAAAGTTGCAAATGGCAAAAAAATCGAGATTTTTGAGTAACAAAAAAAATAAAATACCCTCCGCTTGGAACCAAAACCGGACCTGCAGGACTCCTATTGATGCAGAAAAATTATTTCAATTCAAAAAATTGAGAATTTGTCATTGCAGTCTGGCCAACTTTTGATTCTTGCAAAAATAGATTTTATTGCCATGAAAGATTAAGAGAATTTTGATTCATGATAAAAAAGTTGGCAACCCTGCGATAAAAATTAAAAAAATTTTTTAATCGAAATAATTTTTTTGCACCAATAGGAGCCCTTCAGATCCGGTTTTAGTACCAAATGGAAGGCATTTTATGATTTTGTGACTCAAAAATTTCGATTTCTTTGCGGTCTGTAACTTTTCAACCCTCAAGGTGTGACTCAGCGTGTTATTAGATGGGACATCGGGTGTTTTTTGAATAAAACCCCTTAAAACTACAAATGAAATAAGCTTACAACGAGAAAATATAATTTTGAGAAGTGACTGATTTGAAAGTTCAAACGTACTCGGTACTCGTTAAAAAATAGGCATTGAAAAATTTGCTCAAAATAAGGGAAACTGCTGTACCTTGGGACAGGTTTTTACGTTCATTTCTGCCTATTGCGCTTATCCCTTGAAATTGGAGAAAAATTTTGAAAAGTGGCTTATTCAAATGTTCAACACGCATTGAAAAATTTCAAAAGATAGGTCTGCTCATTTTATGGGATTTTTCGAAATAAACATGTCCCAAGGTACAACAAATACATTTTTCGAAAAAACGATTCTGAAACGAATCCTATTATATTTTACAAGAAATCGACTATGAGGGAATATGTTTGTGCTCGCTCTTGATATAAAAACAAGCGTATTCGTAATTTCAAATCCGAAACAATATAAATTTTTCTAATACAAATTTTGATTTGAAAATTCGTTAAAAAGTTTCCAATATCAAGTTTTTGGGTAAATTACGTTATAATGCAATTAGTAAGAGGGAAAATGGATAGAAAATGAAATGAAGCGTTGCCACATCACTACTTTACAACGCCTTGGATTTACTTTTCACATGTGTTTTTAATGTAAAATGGTTTTTGAAATGCAGTTAATTGTTTTAGGTTAGTTGGGCTCGTACAAACGGCAAAATATTTTCATATTTGATGATTGGATCGATTTGGATTTAAAATTTCACTTCGAGCTATTCGAGCTTTCAAGCTCTTAATCTTCAAATTGTGATAGAAACCGAAATATGAAATGCCTGCCATAAATTATAAAATCTATTGAACTGGACTTCAACCTTAAAGTTAATGAATTTTTAGTCCAATTTCCAATTTTTCAAATTTCGGTAGAGTCATTTCCCTTGATCCACAGTTTTTTTTACTTTTTTGTTTTTGAAAAATAATTTTTGAAATTAGCATAATAAAAATGTGGACGAACGTGATGCTCCAAATTTTCTCCAAATTTTTGGTTGATTTTTCCAATTTTTCCAATTTTGTTCAAGTCATTTGTCTGGATCTATAGTTTTTTTTTTTGAAAATAGAAAAATCTTTGAAATGGATATAAAAAACGTGTGAATTAACATACTACCCACAATTTTTTCCAAATATTGTTTAGTTTTTTTCAATTTTGGGCGAGTCATTTTTTTGGATCCAGCAGTAATTATTTTTTTTTTAATTTTGAAAATGAACAAAATAAAAGTTTTGACACAGGTATTGTTCAAAATTTCAAAACTTTCAGAATTTTCTCAAAATAGCCACTTCTTGAAAAGAATTTTATAAATTGTCTAGAAAACCATGTCAAAATCTGGATAAGTCCAAAAAAATCTGACAAAATATCTGAAAATCAGCATAACTGATTTTCGTGAGTGAATTTCGTAATGGAATTTTTTTGGAAAATTTTCAAGTTCCAATTACAAGTACAAAAAGTCAATAGAAATTTGAAAATTTGTTCAAATTCAGAAAAGTCTCACCAAGTGTCTAAAAATCAGCGTTAGGTAAAAAGCTCTGACCAAAAGTCTGATTTGAACTTTCTTGAAATTTTTCAAATCCATAAAGTTGAAATTTCCTAAAATTCATTTAAATTCTTAAAAAAGTCCAAAAAAGTCTGACAAAATGTCTAAAAATTAGTAAGATCTCTGAAATTTTCAAAATCCAAGAAGATTGCCTTACAAAATATTAGAAAGTTACTTTGATTTCTAAAATTTTTCAAGTTCAAAAAGTCGAAATTGTTTGTTTGACAAAATGACTAAAAGTCAGCATTATCTCTGAAATTTTCCAAGCCCAAAAAGTCAGTGGAAATTTGGAATTTTTTCCAAGCCTGAGGAAGTCTGACAAAAGTTCAAAAAGTCATCGTCGTAGATTTTCGTGACGGAATTTTGACAGGAAATTTCGTTAGGAGGGAGTGAAGCCCCTTTGGCGATACTCGAAGAGTCGAGTTTTCCTCCAAAATTCTGAGTCAACATCCCTCCCTCCCCTCTCCCCCGTTAAAACATATTTATCTCGAGAAAAACATCGATAGAAAATCAATGAAATGTTGAAATATCATGTATCAAAATCACGATGACTTTTTTTTAAATGTTGAGATGTTTCTTTTCGATAAAAATTCCAGAAAACTTTCATCTAAAAATCGTGCCCACATCGAAGATTTGGGTTATTTTTAGATTTTTCACAAATTTATACAAAAATATTTCTGAACGTTTTGCCATTATGCTGATATGCACATTTACATTAATATACTTACCTACTATTTAATGCAACAACATGATTTTACGTAAAATTTTTCACAACGTATCAAGAAAATGGGGGGGGGGGAGTGGAAAATCTGCTCAAAATCCTTTAAAAGCATAATTTCTCAAACACCAAAACCGTTTCCCAGCTTTGATTTTAGTTTGAGGATACTGGTATTAGAAACTGATGTAAAGTTTTTCTATCAGTTGGGCCGGGTTAATTGTTCTATGACAGCTAATTTTACCAATTTTATAAGAAACTTTCCTCTTTGAGCGTGGTCTTACAACTTTTCTAGGTCTACTAAGCATACGTGAATTTTCAAACTTAATTCGCCACTTTTCTCAATTAGTACTTTTCCTAATTATTTTATAATCCAATTTTTGTGTTTTGGATCAAGAAAATTAAGAAGGGTGAGGGAGAACGTGACATGTGGGTCGAGTAATTTCTATTTTCATTCCGAGTTATCTAACATCGATAATTATTCTTTCACGCATACGAAATAAACGACTAGTTAATCAGCTTTTTTTGCCCCGAGCTCATAACCAGTCAAAAATTGAAAATAACGATTTATCAGGTATATTTCGAGCTTTGTTGAAGGCAACCACTAAATAGACGCAAAAAACGAAAATTTCCATTATCATTTTCATATCCTATCAACATCAAAAATTCTATTCCAAGACCCAGACTAAATTCTAAACCCCCAAAAGATAAACTCTTTAACCTTTGTCGGCTCTTATTCCCTATTTTAATCACCTACAATAGACCAAGCTAAACCCTCTCTCTGCCCTTAAGTTGAGCTCAGTCCATCCACAATGATTGCACACCAAAAGCCATTAATTCAATCTTTTAATTACACCGTAACGATCGATAAAACCACCTCGTAGACTACAGAATTTCTTCACCGCAGCATATCATCTGCACCATTATCACATCCATGCACCCTTGATAAAACTTGGTGCGAAATATTCGATACACACGCGCTTATTGATCATTACATGACTGATCATACGTAAACGAAATAATCACGTGTCAGGACATGGAGTTCCTGTCAATAAATTCTTTTTTAATTCGCGACCTTGGTGTTTTGTTGTATAGGTATAAAGTCGCGGTGACGTATGGTGAATTTTTTGATGTCTAAATACGTCCAATGAGGATTTATATATACCTCCGTACATTTTTATTAGGTACGCGGTTAGGTAGGTATAATTTTATCTGATTCGTGAATCAGAAAGATACGTATGGGCGAGAAACCATACTCAAATTTACACCATTGGGTTCAATTCTCAGTTCGTTATAAAATTAGGTACACGAAGCATCACAGACGAATATCTAGTTCCCATTTGCGAAAGAGTTATTCAAACAAAAACCAACGCAAATGTTTTATCGAGTTTTTAAACATACTCGAATGGCGTTTTATAGAGAAAAAAAAGAGTGTGCGAAAAATTAATGCTTAAAATTCATGCCATGACCTCATGGAAAGCTAATTAAATAACTTATCGATTTAATGGACTCCAATATTTGTTTCACGTTGGCATTGATGAATTATTGTTTAATTTCTCTTAGTGCTAATTTAATAATATTCTTCATCGGTCTTCCTCTATCATCGTTCAATTTTTTTTCACCAGCAGGTTTTTTTTTTTAATAAAAATCTTCTCCGACGTAATATAAAGAAAAACTCGCCAATGGATGCGAACCATTCGAGAATTTTTTTTAATCGGAAAGCCAAAGCTATTACGAGAGTTTGTCTACCGTTCAAACTTGGAATATTCGACTTCATTTTTACGAAATTCCAATTGTATTTGCAAGTGTATGAATTTCATTACACTTTTTATTACATTTTAGGTTTTTTCGCAGCCTAAACGACACCAAAACTAGAATAAAACGATGCTAATAAAAGATGCCATATTTGTACGTAAATATTTTCAAATCCAAAACAACATTCTCATTTGTAAATAAAATTACTAGGTAAGTAAATTTTACGACGCTTAATTCGTAATTCAGTTAGGTGAATTTTTTACACGTGCTAAAGGGATGAGAAAATACGATACGCCAACAATTAACTATGTAATCTACCTCGCAAAGTTAATATGCAAAAGCACGCTTTCAAAGTTTAAATTTATCATAATTTATAAAAGGCAACATCCCAGCAACGTATGAACTTCACATATGATAACTTTTTAGTTAACTCTTTCGTACACGAGCAAATCGTTAAAAACGTAAAAAATCATTAATAAAACGAGCTAGAATATCGTTGGTTGAATTATCTAGAGTTTTTTTTTTACCTTCGACAACGTTCAATCTTATTTGTCGATGGAAATTTGATTTCCCTATCGCAAATTAGGTATCAAATTAACCCCCTTCCACCCATCAAGAAATTTTGAGGTAACTGGGGTAAAAATTAACGTTAATCTTTGACAAGTTCCAATTTTTATACATCCACATGGATTTTGTAAGTATTGAAGCTCCATACACGTAAAAAAACCGAAAGGTCACACGTTAGAAAGTTTTTTTAATAAAATACACGTGAGATGGTTTTTTCTTCACTTCAAAGTCGTGTTTTATTAAGAGCTGGTAGTTGAAATGGCTGAATAGGGTTATAAAATTCTACATATTTATCGAGCAATATCGCTATGCAACGAGTTACGATTAAAGTTACGTGATTTTCTTGCTTTCTTCATTTTTTTTCTTTTTGTTTATAAGTATTTCGACTCTGACGCCTAAAGTATAACCTTTATTTACAGGTTTTTTTTACTTCCAAGAAATGTGCGAAGTGCGATGAAAACATGTGTTGGAGATGAAAAAATTTAATAAAAAAATCTTTCCCAAGTTTTAGCAAATTTCACGCCGTTTAAGACTCGTATAAAAAGTCTAATAGATCAAACGCTGCTCAAAACTACGAACAGTTTCTCGTTCGCAGACAGTTTTTCATTCTCTCATAATTTGACGAATTTTCAAAGCGACAAATTTTCAATATACTTTCGTATTTTCGAAATGAAGTTTAATTTAGCCCAAGGTACGAAAGATGAGGATTGGTAACGTAGAATTTTATTATTATTTTTTGAGAGGGGTGAAGAAAAGGAGTAGGAAAATTTTACTCGAAATTGAAACAAATTCAACTAGATTCGCTAAGGTCAGGCAATGTCGTGGTACTGACTCATTCTACTGCTTGGGAATTGCCAAAAAAGATATGACTTTAGGCAAGGATTATGGTGAGGAGGAGGAGGGGGTAAATACTATGCCAATTCAATTCAGAAATTGAAAGTGGATTTTCATTGGATGAATTTTTTGAGAAATCTTGAGCTTTCAGGGATCTTTTTTTATTTATTAAAATTGCGAACCTTGCTGCGTTTCAGGTTCTCCTCTCTTACCATCCTTATAAAAATTATAAAGTGAAAAATTTTCGATATAAACGAGAGAGATCTGATGGTTGAAATTTAGAAATTTTTATTGCATCATATGGGGGAGGGGGGTCATTTTTTTGCACGAATTGATTTTTACCAGTAAAAATTAAAATTTCACACAGAAAATAGGATCGAATCAAAATTACCAACTTTTATTTTACTGTGTGAGATTTTCCATAAATTTGAAAAATATTGCACTGAACTACTCACCCTTACAACAGAGAGGGATATAGTACAAAAATTTCAATTTTCCCCATCCAATTTTGTATTACTGCCATTTCTAAAAAAATAAGTTAAAATTTCGGGTTTGTAATTCAGATATTCAGAGCCTCAGATGACACAAAATTAAAAGTTTTTATACTTCTGTCAAATGAAAAACAAAATGAAGAAATTATAAAAGGATTTTAAATTTGAACTGAAAATTCGCACAGGAAATCAGTTTTCAAAATTAACTAACGTTTTTTGAAAACTGACGATTCCTGTGCTAAAATAAATGTCAGGGTGGAAATTTTTCGTCCCCCTACAATTTGAATGTTTTTTGCGAGCGACAGACAAAAATTTTTTACCCTTACCGTGTTCTCAACACAAGAATCAAGGATGAAAATTTAGAGAGAATGATTGCTAAGATATCATTTAATCACATTTTTTTCCTTGGGTGCCATCCCTTGATATCAAAGACATGTTGGCTGAATCATTGATTGCCAAGTTGATTTTTGTTTCTACCCTTTTTCATTCTTTGAAATTTCAATTTTTCAGTCGTTTAGAGTTGTTTTAAATTTTTTTCAACTTTTTGTCACCTCCCCTTTTTATACTAAAAAGCTTCAATTAGTTTACCCCCCCCTTCTATGAATAATGTCTGCTTCAGCCTATGGCAACTAAAAATGAATTGGAGGGACTGAAAATTGAAAATTTTGCATTGCGCTTCTTTTTTTTCAAGGGTGAGTAGGTACTGAGCCTGAGTAGGTATTTAAGTGATTTTTTTTTAAATTTGTAGCAAATCTCCAACAGGAAAACGAAATTAGATAATTTTGATTCGATCCTATTTTCTGGGTAAAATTTTAACTTTCACTGGTGAAACTGACCTCATGCACTAACTTGACTTTAGTCTACATGATGTCATAAAAATTTTCAAATTTCATCTGTCGGATCTCTTCTGGTCATAAAAGAATTAATGTAGTTATTAATTTATTATAAAATTTATGATCACTTGTTTGCACTTTCACCTCCTTCACCCTCCCCCTCTCCCCTCCACATTTCCAAAAATTGAAATATTTAAATACTCCCAACTTATGAGCTCAATTATAAACTTGTTGATAACTGTTGATTAGACTTTTTTCCACCCCTACCCCTCGAATTAACATAAAATCTCAATCAAATTACATGTAAATTATATTATATCTGTCATATTATCACTGCATAAATTCAACAAATATCGCCAGTTGTTCAATATAAAACTGTATAAATTTAAAAAGGATATTTTTCCATAATTTTTTGACAATTTGAGCAATCTCCATCATTTCAAAAAAAAGGGATGTGGTTCAATGGAAGAAAATTACTGCGGAGGGTTGGGCAGAAAAAAGGAAATATTCACTTCCAACTTCGTACCAAAGACTAGAATTTAGAATGACGGGGGGAGGGGGTTTCTACAGGAAAATATTAAGAATCTGATTTTTAAATTTTTTTCAGATACGAATTAATAAATAAGAAAAATTTCAAACCAATTTGTCCAAAAGAGAGAAGAATATTACGTGGAAAAAATAATTCAAGAAAATTTTTATCTTACGTTTTCTTAATTTCTCTTCAAAATACTGGCCACAAATCAGTTTAAAAAATATTTAAAACTTGAAAACTCCCCCTTCATCCTTCCTTCTCTTTTCCTGTCAAGTTCACTATTTAAAATTACCCCTCCCCCTCCATGGCTACGATATAGATCCCTGTGGCTGTATTAACTTCAAAAATATGGATAAACTTTGTAAATTAGCAAATAAAATAAATTTAAAAAAAAATCATAAACTCGAGCTCATTTTCCCAACTACTTCCTTATCAATTTTTTTCATTCAACGTACAACTTTCACTGCTTACTTGGAAAGGGTAAAACAAAGCAGAGAAGGGGAAGATGTCAAAAAAATCTCAAACTAATGAACTACCAATTTTTTTCCACTTTCTGGTACCACGCAGATAGCCAGAAAAATTGCTAGTAAATAGTTCACCGAGACATTGCAAAGGCTAACCAGTAAACACATATAAATGACATTACATTTAATCTGAAATCAACTCCGAACACATTGAGATGAACAGAATGAGCATTAGTAAGACGCTGTAAATTCTTGATAAGTCGTCGAGCCAAAAGCCAACATCCCCTCAATACAGAGTTCATTGTACGAGTACCACACAGTCCACAATTTATAGCGGAGAAGTAAGTGAAACGCCGAGAGAAGTTCAAATGCAGAACAAATGTTTGCGAATGTTTTTTTTCTCATATGGTAGGTATTTTCGAATGTAGGTAAGCACAATGAATAATTCAATTTATTCAATACCTTTGTACATTCTTATCCGAGCGTATACCTCACAAAAGCAACTACATAATTTGAAATTTCAAGATTCTCGTATAACTCTGCATACGTATAGTAATTTGAAATATTTAGATGCTTCGGAGAAATATTCGACAACAGGGTAAGTAAAATAAGCATGATAGTTTTAGATGAAATTCTTTTTCTATTTATCGTTAAAACTATCTACGAGATTATTACCAAAATAGAGAAATTTTAAATATTCGTAATATCGTACTTTAAATGGTATTTTCTCGATGTGCATCAAAATAATAAATTTTCCGATCAAACCATTAATAAAAAAGATAAAATTTATGAGAAAAATTGATCTTTTTCTGCCTATACTAAAGCTCAAAAAAAAGCGAAGTTTCGTACCATCTAAGCCCATTACAGTAAAAAAAGGTAGTAATTTTAACATCGGAGGAAAATTTGTAGGTATTTTATACCTCTCTTATATAGAACGATTAATCAAAAAAAGAAAATTCAAAGCGAAAATTTCACGTAAATTAATAGCAATTTTACAGTCATCTTGGGAACTTTAAACCACGCTTTGAAATATTACTTTCAAGCTGAGCTTATCTCGACAGCACATCTGTTGATAAAATTTCAAAGAAACTTACGACGAGTAAAAAAAAAAATTATAAAATACCCCACAAAATAAATTCAGCGAAAAAAATCACTTACCAAAAATTTAATATTACAACGGGCGATACTTTTTACATAAAAATCACGCACATTACGTTAGAAAAAAACTACCAAAAAATTTCCAACCATTCGTAGGTCTTTTGATATTGATAGAAAAACAACAAGTGGCTATGTTGGAAGAACTTCCGTTATTTCGATGCGAATACGGCGCATGGCGTATGCTGCCGGACACCCCTCTACAAGAAAACCTTTCAATATCACCGAACGGTATTCTCTTCGATACAAATTAACCGTACGAATCGAAGTTAAATCCCATATTTATGTTGAAATTTAATTAACTCGTCTACGATACCGTAATATTCTTTTACAACTTTTTTTTCTTTACCCAATTTATTTAAAAATTATACCAATTATGGCGGATGTGTTTTTTCTTCGGAAAAAAGAGCTCGTCTTCTGAAATCTTTTTGTAAGTTTAATTTGGCCCTAGTTTGTCATTTTTTTCTACACGAGCAGAAGCAGTTTAGCCTTTTTTTTTTGTGTAGCAACATAAGCCGGTATATTTTTAAATGTCGTACGAAGCTATTTGTTTTCATCAGCGGTATATTTATACAGGGTGGCCTTCGGCGTCGTGGTTCTTTTTGTATGTATTATTTATACATGGACATGGTGAATAGGCAACTTATTTTACTCGGGTACATATTAACTCGATTACAGCTTCCGAATAAGATTACGTAGTGGAAGCGAAGGGTGAATCGGAATTTTTAATTTGCTGTTTAAAATACATCAAAGTTAAAGGTGGTAAAAATTTTCGCCTAACGTGAAATAGATACCTATTAAAACACTCGTAAAATATAAAATTTATGAAAGCGTAAGCCTTTTGTGAAAATTTTACGAGGTACCAAAGTCGATGTTTTATCGGCCAAGTTGAATTTAGTCGAGGTAATTACAATGCTGATACGATTTTTTGGAAAAAAGAGCATAGCCGGGTTTATAGGGGTGATTTAGCCCCGAGCATCGAATTTTAAATTATCCGGTGGAAGTTGGCCCTTATAGTCTAAAACCCCTATGACTAAATTTTTAGCTCGATACCTCAGCACTAACCCCTTCTGGAGGGGTTTGAATGTGGAATTTCGTTGAAATTTCTAGTTTTGGCAGTTTTCAAACGAATTTTTTCTAACTTGCAGGGATAGTAGATAGTATCAAGAGTAATTTGTGGAATTTTTTGTAAAAAATTTCGAGCACTTTTTCAAGGTTAAATGGACATTTTAAGCTTTCTAACGGAAATTTTGGTAACCCCTTTTAAAGATCCAATTCTGAAAAAAAATATATTGTGTATTTAGTCTAGATGTATAACCTCATATTTTTGTAGAACTTGATATCGGGGTGCATTATCTTCAAAAAATGCAAAAAAACGATTTTTTTGCTTTCTTTTCCTCCTTAAGTGAGTCATTTTTGGTCAAATATTTTTTTTCTTCCAATATATTATTAATGACACTCAAATACACCATCAACCTGCATTTGAACCAAGTTCGTTCATTTCCCCCCTTTTTTCCAATTTTTTTTTTGAAATACCCGAATGATGCCGTTTTGGGGACCCACAATCTCTTCAAGATGATCTAGGGGCCTAAAAATTACGTTTGAAGTTGTTTCAAGTCAATATATATCATATATTGCAATTTCAGCAAAATCGAGAAACTTTGATTTTTTTCTACTTATTTCATGTTTCCTAAGTCAAAAATACTCAATTTTTGAAAAAGAGCAAAAAAAAATTCCTCGATTTTGTTGAAATTGCAATATATGGCAGAGATCGACTTGAAACAAGCCCAGATATGATTTTTAGGCCTCTAGGTCATCTTGAAGAGGTTGTGGGTCCTCAAAATGGCGTCATTCGAGCATTTCAAAAGAAAATTGGAAAATTAACGAATTTTGTCCAAATGCAGGTTAATAGTGTCTGTCATTGTCATTAATGATACGTTGCAAGAAAAAATTTTTTCGGCTAGAAATGACCCATTTAAAGGCTGAAAATAGACAAAAAAATAAGTTTTTTACATTTTTGAAGATGACGCACCACGATATTAAGTTCTACAAAAATTGTATGTACATCTAAACTAAGTACACAATATTTTTTTTTTTCAGAATTGCATTTCTGAGAGGGCTTGCCAAAATGGCCGTTAAAAAACTTAAAATGCCCATTTAAGCTTTGGAAAAGTGCTCGAAATTTATTTCAAAAAATTCCACAAATTACCCTTGATATTGTCTACTACGCCTGCAAATTTGAAAAAATTCGGTTGAAAACTACCATTTTGAGCTTGAAGCCACGAAAGTGAAATCTGAAAAGTGATTATGTCACGAATACAATTGTTTTTATAAGTTTTTTCATCAAGAAATAAGAAAGTTGCAATGACTTTAAGAGATTTCTAGCTACGAAGCTATAATATTGTGGTAATAGGCTTTATCCTTGTCAAACAGGGCATTTTCCTCTTCACTGAGACCATTCGAGCCCATCCTTGGGGAAGAAGGTAAGATAAAAAAAGCCTCAACCAATTTACGAGAGTTTAATTTTTACAGTCCCTTTCGATTGTTAGAATCTTGGGAGTACTCGTCTTTTTTTTCTTTTTACTTTTCAAGAAACCATCACTTAACTTCATTTTTACGTGTTTTTACCAAGTTTCAATTTTCTAGCAGAATGCGAATGCGGGTTGAATTTGAAATTTTTGATAAATTTTCAAATTGTTATAGTTAGGTACTTCTTTGCTAAATTTCCACCTTGATAAATTTACAGTCTGAATTTGACAAAAATAAATTTTTCTTCATAAAAATTTCATTCTTTTCCCAAATTTGTTTTTTCTCGAAATTTAAAACTCTGACATTTTTTCCCCATACCTTACGTAAATTCCAACTCGTTTGCTAACATTTTCCTCAGTAATTCTATTTCCAACCGAATAATATTTCATTTTGAATTTTTCTCTCGACACATGTCTCTCGTTTTTCAACATACTTACATATCGTCTATACAAAAATCTTTTATAAATAAATATAACATATTAAAGTTTTCAATTTCCTATCGTTCTTTAGCCCAACTTGAAATTCCGGTTGCCCCACTCGAAACAAATATTGCGTCAAGGCCTTGATTCTCATACTGTTTGCATTAAAATTTGTAAAATTCTTATGTAAAGTTATACGATTTTCAAACTTTACCAAAATAGCAGAATTTTGAGAATTTTAACGTACGTATATATCTATCTATCATTTAAATCTGAAAATAAAATATCGATGGATTTCATGAAGAATAAAGATGTAAATAAAGTTTTGGTTTATTCGAAAATACGAGTACATATAGGCTTGACAATGTGTACATTTTAAGGGGTATAAGAGATTTGAACTTTCTGTGTTTATTGTTCCTTCGAATCTGAACACTTGAAGGAAACCATATACTTAGGTTAGCCTTGTTTTATTTATTTCCACAGCAACCAAATAATGCTATTATTTTATTAAAATTACATGACGTTTTCGCTTATTCGAGGATACTAGAAACTTTTTTTATTTTCTTTGGGTTCATTGAGAAAGCTAAATGATTCTTGAATGTGGAATATGTGCTTAAATTTGCAGACACAAAGTCCAATTTTGGCACAATGAACACGAAATGAACAAAAATGTAACGGAGACATATGAAATAGACAGTCATTCAAAGGAGGGGGAGGGGGCCTTGGCGAAAAAATGAGATCTCGTGTAAAAACTTAAAAAAATACCCATTATTTTATCAAAATAAGCAAATGTATTGTGCCCCAGTGAAGCGAGGACACACATTTTTGTAGAAAAAGGCATTTAAAAGCTGAAATTTTATTATTTTTTCAACTTTTCCGGACCCCCTTCACCGCCATCCTCTTAAATACGCCAATGAACATGGTAAATAATACATGTGTTAAATACCTATATATTCAACTCTCTCAAAAGTTTTGATTCTGATAGAATTTTTTCAACTCCACATGTAATTTTTCGCAAATTTTCCTGCTCAAAATGCAAAACTTCCCAGATTCTAAGAAAAGAGGTCAACACTTTCGAAAGTTTTCCTATTCAGCTTTCATACATGGTAGGTAAGTACCTACTTATTAATTGATTTTTCATTAAAATACCCTTCTTTGGCCCTAGAGGGTGATTCTAGCTCAAATCACCCTCCCCTTACCGTAAACTGGTCTTCAACAAGGGTAGTAATACGAATTAATAGATACGAAATTTTATACCAGGAATTGAAAAATTACTTGATGTACGTGATTGTGAAAGTGAAAATACTGCTTCATTAATCAATTTAATAAATTAGCAATTGCCAGTGATGCGAAATTCATAATCGATTCGACTAATCAATGGTCTTCGAGTGAAAAAATACGATTGGCAAATGATTTATCTCCCCCGCCCATTTCTGTGATATTTCAACTCTTGTCTCTTTTTATTTACTTTCTGAAAGTTGAAAAAAATTTCTTGCATTTTAAACAATTTTTACGACATTCTAGTGATTTTTGTAATACCTACCTATTTGAAATAATTTTTAGAGTACCAGCGTAGTTGCTGGAAGGTTGCTAGATTTTTTTGACTCGCTGAAAAGTAGATAATGTTTATATTTTGTTTATTTATCCAAAAATCGATCTTTGGCATAGTTGCCAGAATTTTTTGTTCGTCGGATAGCAGCTAGTGTTTGTACCTAGATTATTTGACCCAAAAATTGTTTCAAATTGAGCCTTTATAACACAATTATCATGAAAATTAAAAATTTTTTTCTAATATTTTGAAGAAATTATGAGATATTTTAAAAATTTTTGTGATATTTTGGACAAATTGGTCAACTTCATTCAATTTTTAAGCAATTTTTACAAAGTTTTAACAATTTTTTTCGTATTTTCAACAGTTAAAATTGTGACTTTTCAAAAAAGTTTACCCAAGAAGTTCACCTTATACCTACTACAATTTTTTTTTCAACTTTGTGATAGAAAAATTGTTTTTATGACTATTTTTTTAATACTGTGTTATAATAATGCATTTTTTTCTCGGATAATGAATAAAAATTATGGGAAAAAAATTATTTCGAATTTTACTCCAAACTTTCTGCATATAAAAACTTAAGAACTAAAAAAAAGTGGTAAAGATGGAAAAAAAAAATTTTTGAAGAAAATTTTGTACGATTAATCGATTTTTTAAAAGGTTAGCAGCTCTGTTTTAAAGACATAAAAATCCTTGCTCTATTCGTGAAGTTTTAGTTATTTATATTTTTTTTGAGAATTTTTTATCATGTTTTCTTATACTTACACTTTTAAAAAATTTTACACTTCAATCTTCTCCAAATTGTACAAGAGTTCTTCATCAAGATTTCCATTGAAAGAGCGATAAAATTAAATTTCACAAATTTATAAATTTTAATAAAAGTTGTAACAAGTATAAAAAACTTCTGTATCTATCGTAAGTAGAGTCCACTTTTTAACAAATTCGATTTTTATTTTACAATTTTCAATTTGTTTTTGTTTGAATTTAGACTCTTTTTAAACATAAAAATTCACATTTCTACCACTTGGAAGTCTTTTTTTTTTTGCCGTGGAAAGTGATTCTACCATAAATCCCCCCCTCCTCACTCCCTCAAACGGCTTTGTCCCTGAACTTAAAATTTTTCCATCAAGTATGAAGGACCCATTCAAGACTTTCCCCAGAATTCAGAAGTTTTCCATCAAAATACGTTTAAATTTTAACCAAATATTGCAGGGTGCTTTTCATT
This sequence comes from Pseudococcus longispinus, assembly GCA_900064475.1. NCBI lineage: Eukaryota > Metazoa > Arthropoda > Insecta > Hemiptera > Pseudococcidae > Pseudococcus > Pseudococcus longispinus. Next base: position 15,916 of record FIZU01049832.1, read on the forward strand.
AAAGGGTCATTTCATAATCAACTCGACCAAAAAAGTACAATTTTCGACCTCATGTCCTTCGATTTCGTTCAATTTCTTTTGTATGATCTACACGCCCAAAAATTCAGAAAAACACCATTGGTTTGTCACCAGCCCTCTAAGGTTGGGGGGGGGGGCTTTGCTTGTTTTTGCAATTTCTCGTAGTACTCAAATTTAACAGCTTATAACCCCGTCGCTATGATACTTGGCTCACAACTGTTCTCACAGTTCAATAGCTCGTTGAATTTTGATTCGAAAACTTTCATCAACGTTTCCAAAATTTCCAAGTTGAACTTTTAAATCGAAAATTCAACTTTCAAAATGGCGCTGTAAGTGCGAGTTACAATTGAAAATTATGTAAAAATTACCATAGAGGTAACTTTTGATGGGTTTTCCAACTACACCACTTTCAGGATGGACACTCTCAAGAGAAAGGGTGCAACTCCTCCACAAATTTGGGTCAAAATTACAAAAAAGAAGTCCCGACGTGTAATATATCAAACGATATGTTTTCGAAGGTGCTGAACACGAATACGACCTCAGTTTTTCGATTGGGCCTAATTTGAGGCCCCCCCCCTATCCCTCAATAGCTAGGGTAAAATTTCAAAAAAATCATCCAATTATTAAATCCCCTCCCTTTTCCCCACCAATGTACTACAACTGAAACATATAGTCACGCTCAATACTACGTTACTAGAATAATGACGTAATGGATGCAATAACCGACGAAATCTCTTAAAAACACATCAACTAACACGCCTTCATTAATATAAATTTAAATTTCATGCATTTCCTCTATCTCTCACCTTTCAGACATTTTCAATACATTCATTGTCTTATACCAAACCACACTTCGTAAGCCACTGATTACAAAACCGAGGATAAGTGTCAAACCACATCGCTGCAAAGAGAATCGAAAATGCATAACAAGCGTATAACCGATTCTTTTGACGTACCCAGCAGACGTGGTACTCATTGTAGAAGTACATATTAAGTACACAGAGCAACCGTCTTATCAAGATTTCGTAATTTCCAACATGCGTTGTACGAATGCATCTCTTAGACCCGTTTTAATAAATGAAATAACGTCGTCGTCGTATCATCAAAAACCTAATAACCGGCACCAAGAAGTTTAGAACAAGAAGAAGGAAAACAGAATTACACATATTTTGTGAAACCCCTCTACCCATATTACAACTCAAAGCCAACCTTCAAAAGCAATCGCGGTATAAAAATTTTTTAGCACAATAAACACAAACAATGGAGATAAATGGAAAAGGTTTCGTGCTTCTAAGTTGTACGTATATTTATTCAAAACCTCGGAATAAAACAACGAATCCATAAAATGCTTTGAGCGTAGCAGCCGAATGAATAGCAGACTGAATATGAAAAAATTTTCAACGTTTACGAACAAACTGAAAAACCTTGCATTTTCTTCGACGGATATACTCCTACTCGTCGTACCACGAACCATAATGAATCAAAAAATAAGTACCCGAGTCTAACAGCCGTATCGTAATTTTAATTCTCATTGAAAAAAACTGCAAATTGGTCGGAAACGTTGACATCTTTGAAGAAAAATAATCCTAAGGTACCCACAACTCCGAAAATGTTACTTTTTATCGTGTACTAAACATCCATAAAACACCGAAATAGTCTTTTTTGTCATCGTATCGAATGCTTGAAAATAGCATTTGTAAGATTTAAAGGACTACCCCTTCATCAATTTAATTCGTACATTACCTCTTTATTATTAGCCGATCATAAATTTAGATTGGGAATTTCGTTGACACATTGTAATTGATGCTGTAATAACAATACGTTGAAATAATTTAACGAACTGGATCATTTTTTCGAGTATTTTTATCGTCCAAGTAGGTATTCCACACAGTTGCATTGGGTATACGAATGTACGTACAAACCACAATAAAACAATGTACCTTCCAATAGCATCCTCTTTTACTCCTACTCAAACCATCAATCACATTCATACGTCGTTGCATAGTAGAAACCTAATTGTCATTAAAATCACACCTAATTCGCGAATTGAATAAGATCAGCAAGTATTTCCTTCGACTCGAACGCGGCTATATGTTGGTAACATATAAATAATTCATATAAATGTACTTTATGCTCACTTTGGCGAATTATTTTTAGACCGCGTCGTCTCTATCTATAAGTAGCCTCTTCCCTCCCAGCACACATAAATATTTTACAAACGTATAATAATTATTTCTTCATCGAACGTGTGTTTAATTTGGCACGGCTATTTAATTTTTAGCGATGAAATTAATTAATATCTAAACTTAGTTCTCCATTTTTTTCTTAAACGAAACAATGTAAGTAGGTATTGTACTTGGAGAGGAAAAATTTTGAATCCTATGAAAATTTAAAAAAAAAGTTATCGAAGAATGCGAGTAATTTTTTCTCATATTCGAATCAACGAGTAATTAATCGAACTTCCTGTCGACGGTTGACATATTTCGCGGCTCACATCAATCATTTGATGACTAATAATGTATTCTTGAAATGGACCCGATTTTAATGGGTACCAGATATATTCCAATCACATTAACTTCTTTGATCATGGCCACAGAATCGTGTTACCTATCGTTTAATTATCTAATTCTAATTACAAAGTGATTCATGTGAGTAGGTAATTGAAATCCCATTCAATTAAGGACATCCTTTGGTCTTCCAGTTAATTTGATGATTTTTCGCAATTCGCCAAATTATAGGAGGATATTTTTCAAGAATGAGGTCGAGTGGAGACTGAAGGGAAATCAATCATATCACTTTTTGGTTGATCAGGGGCGGGGGTGGATATAAAGTTGATTTGGGTTAAAAACTCAATGAAAACAGCATTATAAAAACGTTCAGAAAAATTACAATAAAATATAATTGTCACAAAAATGGTTCAAAAAGTTTTTAAAATAATTAAAATGGCGAAGACAAATGGTTCAAAACTACTCAAAAATTTACAAAATTGCATAAAATCATCTAAAATAGCCTAGAAGTTGATGAAATATTACTCAAAATATTCCTTGGGTTTTCAAATTATAATAAAAATTGTTTAAAACGTAAAAAAATGTCAAAATTACTTCAAAAATTGGTAAAATTTCTCAAAATTGTAAAAATTATTTTAAAAGATTTTAAGTAGGTACAGGTATGTATTTAAAATATGTACTCATAAAATCGTTCATAATATCGTAAAATTATCAAAATGGCTTCAAAAATTGTTTCAAAATGTTGTAAAAAAATCCTACTCGTATGAAATAAAAAATTTAAAACTTTTACCATACTTTTTTTTGTCATTTTTACATTTTCAAAAAATTTAAAAAGGTGGCCAAAATTACTTAAAATTTTCCAAAAGTTGATGAAATATTATTCAAAATATTCGTTACTTTTTCAAATCACAATAAAAATTGCTTGAAACGTACAAAAAAATTGACAAAAATATTGTCCTAGAAATCGTTGAAATTGTATCAAAATCATCCAAAAATATTTTAAATACATTTTAAATACTTATAAAATCGTTCAAATGTCGAAAAATCATCAAAATACTTACTTGTAATTCTTTTAAAACAATTTTCATTCAATTTTTAAAAACTTTTGCCAAATTTTATCGACTTTTGTCATTTTTACGTAATTTTTATGACATCTTCAAAAACTTTACCATATTTTTTTTACTTCATATTCTTTTAACTCATTTTTAGGGCATCTCGAAAAGAATTTGTTACATTTTAACGACTTTTGTCATTTTTACAGAATTTTTATGACATTTTTAAAAACCACTTTATGTTGTTTCGACACATTTTTAGGGCATTACAAAAAAAATTTTCATATTTTATCGATTTCTATAATTTTTACATTATTTTTGTGACATCTTCAAAAACTTTTGCCCTATTTGTTTCATTTTAAACATTTTTAAAGCATTTTAAAAAGATTTTGTCTCATTTTTTTGACTTTTATGCCATTCCTACAACATTTTCACGACATGTTCAGATTTTTTGCCACTTTTTATCTACTTTTAAGCTATTTTTATATATTTTTAAAAGAGTTTTATAAAGATTTCGTCACATTTTATTGGATTTTTTTTTCATTCCTACACAATTTTTATGCAATTTTCAAATTTTATCGATTTTTTTTGTACTTTCAACATATTTTTAGATTATTTTAAAAAGATTTTATCCATTTTATAGACTTTTATGTCATTCCTACAACATTTTCAGGACATTTCTAAAAACTTTGGCCATTTTTTTTCTAGTTTCATGTTATTAATTGATCCATTTTTTATGAAATTTCATAAATATTTTGTCACATTTTATTGAATTTTATATCATTCCTATACAATTTTTAAGACATTTTCAAAAACTTTTCTACTATTTTAAGGCCTTACTTATCGTCTTTTATGTTATTTTGACAACATTTTTCGGACAATTTACAAAACTTTTATCATTTTTATCGACTTGTATGTTATTTTAACAATTTTTCATGGCATTATAAAAATATTTTTTCACGTTTTATCAACTTTCATATCATTTATACACAATTTTAATAAAAAACTCAATACTTTTCTTACATTTTCATACATTATAACGACAAATTTAGAGAACTTCGTGATATTTTACACAAGTTTATCAATTTTCATAGCATTTTTTAATAATTTTAATGACTACTTTTATCTCTTGTTTCATTTTGTATCAATTTATCAATTTTTCTTACATTTTGAACATTTTTTTGCAATATTTCAACATCATTTAGAGCCAAGATCTATACCAAATAACTATTCGCTGAAAGTGTGAGGGCTGGGTGTATTCATAATATACGTAGATTTATTAAAATGAGAATTATCAGATGCTGTAAATCTGCCTTTTCAAGTTTCAATTTCTATCTCTTTCCACTTTTTTTTATCCCTCTAAAAATACACTTTTCATCGAAGTTGGTAAGATTTACGAATTCTAAATCCTTCAAGGTCTTTCTCGTCACATTTTACAAGTTTCCATTACAAGAGGGAGAAATTCGAAATTATATGGCAGCTGTTAAACACGGAGCCCCGAGACATGTAAAAATTTAAACAACAGACGTATACTTTTGAAAAACCAGTGGAGCATAAAATTTTGAAAAGAATATGGATACGACGAAGTACATGACCATGATCATGTATCCACTATACGAATAAAATGCAACATTTCGTAAAAAAATTTCTGATATTCGTACTAGGAAACGATTTGCATTCAATTAACGAAACGCGACGCGACACGACACGTCTAAAAAGGGAATAAAACTGCACAGAAGACATTCGATTTTCGAGTTTAGGTTTTGATAATTAGCTTAGTTCTTCGTTTCGTTCACGTCGGAGTATTAAGTAATAAAAAAATCACACCGGTTGCGAAATGAATTGAATTCATAAACGATGATGACGTAAATCTAAACGTACGTATATTTATGGTATCGAATCGACCAGTACTCTCGAGTCAATATAGTAGGAGGAAAAATTTCACGATTTGTAAATTTTCGCATCGATTTTCAGTTTTTACTGAGACGAAAAAAAAATTAATTAGGATGAATTTGAAATCGCTAAATGATAAAATCGCAGCTCACATTTGAACCCTTAAATCGGGTATTTATTTCGGGTAAATGGCGAAAACGTAGTAACCGCCCCTTATTATACAGAAGGTATGCAAATTATCGCGCGTACTTAATTCCCTTTCGTTCTCGCTTTCAAAACAAACGCAAAAATATTTAACATAAATTAAAGCACTAGCAAAATTAACCATACTGGTGTTAATCTTACCTAATCTTACATAATTCCCGCATTGTCTTTCCAACATTGTGTTCAGATTTCTTCATTGGTGAATAAAAAGCTGTAAAAAAAAACATACAGTTTTTCCAACAACAACGTAAATAATTCGATCTCGTTAACTTTACAAATTAAAATTTCAAGTCGAGTTTGCACATGTTGAACATATCAACGTTATTAATGAGTTCGTTAGCTTTTTGAATACATTAAAAAATTATTAGCTAGAACATATTAAATATTACCTTCGGGTGTGTTGCGTGCTGTTGATAGATATGCGCCGCGGTATTTTCCCTTATGTGATACAAAGTACACCTCGTGTAACATTTTAGTGGCGTTTGTGACTTAAGGAGTGGTTCTAGATTCAATCTGAAATTAAAAACAAATTAATGAAATTTTTCATCGTTAGAGTGATAGAACTAGCAGGTATAAAACGTAAGTTTTTCTTTTTAATAAATCAATTTTCAATTTCATGAACTATTTGAATTACTTATTTTTTCCAATTTTTTAAATTTATTATTCAATTTTATATTTTTATAGTTTATTTTATGCTTATTATTCGAAAATAAAAATTAATTCGAATAAAAAATTCATAATCGACTTCGGTCCACTATTCAATAAATGAAGAATGTCATAGGCAGCAAGCAAGAGACACTCTTCATGGAAAATTCCAAATGATTTTTTAATACTTATGAGTAAAATAGAAACTTATTTGTGAATAAATGACACCATCATTCCACTAATTCTAAACTTCGAACAATAGATTAATGTCTTTGTTAAAAACATCCTTAGTCATGTTCACCTTAAAAGACATAACATATTGATGATCGTTATCTTAGGTAATATCGACCTAAGTCGAGGATATTTCTAATTTCCAACTTACATTGAAAAATAATAAAATGGTAAAAAAGTGCATTACTTGCATTGTGTATCCTTGAATAGTGAATGAAAAATGCATTTTTTAAATACAGTATGGAAAAAAACTAATATGTTCAATTGTTCATGGAATGCCTTTAGACATCGATTAAATTTTGATAAAACATATAGTTTTTCATTTATCGAAGAGAATCATTGGAGGGAGAATAAACGTCCCAAAATTATATGATTATTTCTTTCTAGCATGATTATGCTATTTTTTTAACAATAGGGAATTTTTACAATTTCAACACTCATAAAACATAGTTACAAAGTACGAAAATTAAGCAGTAAAACTGTTTTCGAGAAATAAAAATCGTTTACAGTGATTTATGTAACAGTTCAATTAAATAGCATGAACTGTCAATAATTCCTATCATCTGTAAAACCTTGTAAAATTTATTGTATTGGAAATTTTAAAAGAATAAATGTCGTGGTATTGCTATAAATTGATTATTTTTTGTTCAGAGTTCGCATTGTGGTTTGTGGATGAAAAAATAATAAAAAGTACTAAATTATGCAGCGCACAGAATGACTTTTTTTTTTTAAATTCAACAATGAAAAATCTGAGAAGTTTTAAATTTGATAAGTAGCTGAATTAAAAATTTAAAACTCGTGAAATTGAAGTTAAAAGTGAAAAAACATACGATATTACAAAAAATAAAAAATTTAACGAGTAACATTAGTTACAAAATTCAACGATAGGAACGCTAGCGAAATGTTTACGGAATTAATCGTAATTACACGTAATTTCATAATTCCGCATCGTTATAAAACAGCTGTCGATCTTCTGTCGACGGAACTACGAAGATTAATTACTTCTTTTCACTTTTTTATAAAACATTAAATCAAATTACTAATGATTTTATAGCAAAAAAAATAAACCAACAAAGTGAAAATCTACTACCTATTCTTACTATCAAAACCCATAATTTTCGTTCCACACTACTTCAAGTACGAGACGAAATTTTAAACCAACAGCTAGCTAATAATTTACCTGCCTACAAGAAAATACTTTCAATTTGACCATTGAACAGCAGAATTCTACTTCGTAAGTTGAATTCTCCAAACTATTAACGTGTGAAAGAAAACATACATATAAATCCGACATTTTTCATTACCTCATATGGACGATTTGAGATGATTCATACAATGTATCGGTTATATAAGTACATGCAACTGCGTTGAATAATTTCGTTCGTTAACAGCACCTGAAATATTTATGCAAATTGAAAATAGGTATTTAATAACTCTGAGTAGGTACTTATTACTTCCGAATAGGATTTGAATTATCGTCGAGAATAAACATCAGTTTCACTTTACTTGAGAAACAAACGTTACCCAAGAAATTAAGTACTCGTCGAGTTGAATTTAATTATCAATTGTTAAACAGTAATAAAACTGAAATCCGATCAAGCGTATTATACGAACGTACCTTGATCATTGCGAAATATGTAGGGATTTTCTTTTTTAAAACTTTCATCGAAAGACTGCATGATCATTGCGAAATTGTACAAGAATATGAATATTCGAACGCTGATGATCTTAGGTCTTGGATAATCAAACAATTCATTGGAGATTAATCTGAGAGTGGATTTTCTCCAGAATGATGATTAGGTACATCTTCATATCGTCGTATTATTCTGCAACAATTAAGATCGAGTCACTCAAGTATCGGTGATTTCATTTCAATATTGTAAAATCAATCACAGAAATAATGATATTATAGGTACCTAACGCTTACTAATTCATTAGATTCCTCGCTTCTCGATATACTTACCTACTCTTCTATTTCAAAATTCGAAAACTATAATTGGTCTCTTATGAAATTCATACTTACTTGGGTACTGAGGTCGAATCAGGTACCTATGTAGTACTCATCTCAGTAGATAAGATTCCACAGGATAAAATGGATCCCAGAAACGATTCTAAAAGGTATACTTAGCGTTAGTTCTTTACCTACAGGTACCTTCATCAACGCAAATAAGCAGTTACTTGAAGCTTGAAGCACTGCAATTAGTTACACTTATTGTAATTTTCAGTTCAAAACAATGATGTAATTTAACCTCTAATCTGTTTTTTATCTCGAAAATGAAAAATAATGATTTTGAAACCTGTACCTACTCAACATCATAAATGCCGAATACCGAACCATCTTTTCTAGTTAAAAAATGTATCTAATTTTTATCATAGGTAAACGTTGTTCACAGCAGCAAAATTTTCAAGGTTGATACACATCGTCCATTTAGAAAATGAGATAACTTAGATTGTTCATTTAGCACGAGAAATTATAACACTGACCTCTTGGAAATTTATGATAAAAAAATTCATCAAAAATAACAATAATCTAAACGTTTTTCGAAGAAAATCAGAACGAAAGCTTTGAATCTAAACTAATTACAGAGTAAAATCAGCTGAAACAGGTGCAGCGTCTGCAGCTACGTATGCAAATCGTGATAAGTGGATACCGGTAACTGATAAGACATGAAAACCCAAACAATATAAATTTTCTTAGTTTGTAAAGTTTTCTATTTAAATACTCTTATTATTCATTCAATTATGTAAATTTTTCCTCGAAATGTGATTACTGGAAAAGAACTACGAGTGATGAACATGCTGCCCCTTTTCCTATTCTTCTTCAGTATTTTAATGGTACGTATGTATTTTAGTATCATATACTTTGATTAGATTTAATACTTTGCCAATAAAACATAGTTGTTTGAAACACATTCGAGACACATCAACGATATCAACTTTCAATTAAATGATCACATAATTATCTAATTAATCAATTCAATTACGAGAGAAATGAGATCGAGAGCAAATAGCACTCAACAGAGATAATTCTCGATACAAGTTTTAATAATTGAAATTAAACCAAAAAAAACCAGTATTGGATGATTAGTCTTCACTCATCAATGTGACACAATTACTTATTTATAAAATTAACTTACTTTTGGAGAACATATGTGATGCAATCACTCGTGAAGATTCGATGTTCCAAGTTGGGGAATCATTTTCATAGCTTTTCAGCTGTTATTCCACTATAATGTTTAATTGGTAGATTGCAAATTTCTCACAGGGAAGAGAAATATGAGATGGCTTCATCATATATCTATTAAGCATGTCAAGCTGTTATCTATTTGATTTTGTTCTGTTATCTACTCGTACTTCTGTTCATGTTGATCTTTCAATCAAACACCGGATAAGTATTTGATAACATGTAGCTGAGTAATTTGAAACAAATAATAAGTTCGTGAATCTGATTGTATGATAAAAAATTACTTCTTTGTACAATATTATTTCTAGTTTGGTCTGCATTCTGCAACATGCATCATGAAAAATTTCAAAACAACGTTTTTTTGTAAACATAAACAATGTACCTACATAGGTACACACTCGTCTACGTTGAATGATTTCCGAGTCGGGAGGGCAAATTTTTTTTTGACTTGGTGTTTTTACACGACCGGATCGTTCACCCAGAATTGGTAGGAGATGCCGCCGAGCGGTACGCGGGGGAAGATGCCGCCG
>FIZU01049838.1:0-13296 GCA_900064475.1 Pseudococcus longispinus
AAATGGACACTTTTTTAGGATTGACCCCAGCCATTAGACATATCCATGTCAAAAAGCATTTCAGTCGAAAAAATTCCAAAAATTACCATTTTTTCACTTTCAGCTCCTACTCCCCCCTCCCCAAATAATGCCAATTTCCATTTTTCCTCTCATGCCTGCTACATTCATCACACATTCTTCTCGAAACACGTATCCCGATTGGCCAGACGACCACCCCTGCATAACCCAACTCCCTGCAACCTCGACTGCCTTCACTTTTGGCACTATGCAATCGTCTCGTACCAAGCGCATAAACCACGTACAAAACAAGTATGACTCTCGACACATGAGATGAGGACACGTAAAAGCGTTACACAGCTCGACAATCGTTTATAAATACTTTTATTCGGTGTTTCTGGGAAATATTCTCGACGCAGCGTATTTAAAAAATAGTAATGACACGGGTCAGAAGAGTTTATTGGAGTTAAGAGCGATATTTTTAATTTAGACATTTATCACGAGTTTCAAAGTTTTCGAGTTTTTTTTTCGCCGAATAAACAACTCGCCGATTATTACACGACTGGCTTGGGCTTGCACGCCGACGCTTCGCAGTTCGTACCGAGACCATCGTCGCTTAATGTGTACTACATTTAAGTGACAATAATAACGAAGTGAGAAGACACAACGATGTTATGTCCTAATACCTACATATATACTACGACATCAACAACAACAACAACAGCACCTCACATCGTAATACATACGCACATCTCTATGATAACTCGCCCAGTGCACTAATCTTATTGCGTTTGTATAGAGCAAGCTATTTTTACATGTGCGTAAATGTATAAGAATCATTTACACTGGAGACATTAATGGCGATGGCGAGGTGAATAAACGTTCCTCCTACCCGGATCCGCGTTTAATTGCGTATTTTTTTCTCTCTTCTTCATTCCGAATACTCGTATGTGTATCTCTCGTACGTCGGTATTATACGTACTAAAATAAATACTCGTATAGTACGTACTTAGGCGTTTCGTACGTAGGTATATTGCTCGCTCAACGACATAATGACATCATCGAAAACTAGTGGAAATTTTTCCAACTTTCATTTCGCAAAATACCTTCATCAATCCGAGACTCGTGGCAAGGGGGATAAATGTGCATTAAATGTACCATAAAAATCTTCGGAACAAGTATCGTGATGTAAAAAATCCATTTTTTAAGTAGTTTTGTAAATTTTCATCGTCAATTTTACGATGATTCGCGAATGAAAGTTTATATCCCTTTTTTATTCTATTTTACGAATTCGTATGGAATTTCAACAATTTCGAGGGATACTCAAAATTTAGCAAATTTTTGAAAAATTTTACATCATCGATTTCCACACGGTATTTTAACAATTTTCCAGCAATTTTGAAAATTTTCATCCCACGATGGAAAAATTTTGAAATTTTAACAATTTTTTCACCAAATTTTCTAAATTTCTATCACCTGTAATAATCGTCAAAAAAAAAGGTACGCAAAGCTCAATAAAACGAACAACAAATCCATCAAAATCCTGTACCTCGCTGCGATGGCTTTTCACGGGCATAACAATCGGAAAAAATGGTCATTTGAGGTCTACGCGGGCTGAAAATTACATTACGTACACGAGTATATTGCGTCGATCGGTGTAATATTATGAACGTGACTGAAAAAAATTTCATTCTTAACGCTTCCCTCGTCTCGCAATGTGTAATCCGCCGCATACTCCACCTTTCACGCCTTAGTTCACTCGTATGTCCAGTTACTTAGTCGTTGCCGCGGGTAATTCGCATACAAAGTTGCTAGATATCCATTTAATTTCGGGTATGACCACTTTTATTACCTATCGAGCCTCTGTAAACATGCAATTACGCTCAATACAGGTAATAAGTGTACCGCGATGGGGGAATTACTCGAATATGAATTTTTTCCATTCAGATATTTCAACGACGACGTAGACCGGCGATTCGTAAAATCCCCAATTTTTCTCCAAATAATGGAAAAAATAAAATAAAATTACGTCACCGAGTAGAAGCCACGCGATTGGAATGAGAATATGTCGAAATACCATATAGCTAAATGATTCATTAAATTACGAGTAAATCCGAATGATGAGTTTTTCGAAGAATAACAACTATTTGTAGGTACGATCTTATGTATCACGAGAGGTACATTACATACTTCTTTTTTTTTTACCTCGTCGATCGAAATCACGAATCATGAACGCCACTTTAGCTCAGCTTACCAATGATGCAATCTTCTTTCTGCTTCGAACCGGACGTGGGACGATTACAACGATAATGCCAACGTTTTCATTTACCAACGTTCGAATTCCATGATTACTGTAATTTGCCTGTTTAGTTAACTGTTTCGATTTTAGGAGTAAATGAGAATGAGCCCTCCCCTACACTTCGTTTGAGATCTTTTCGAATCATTGTGTCGTCGCCTTTGTACCGAAATGTTTTTTTATGGTGCCGTTCTCGTTATAAATACGTTTCGCGCCAAAATTTCGTGTTTATGGAAACGCGCCTATACGTAGCGAAGGCCGAGCCGAAGAAACACGACGAATCTGTATTTTCGGCGTTTTGTGTAGGCAACTTCTTTAACATATTTTTGAAAAGATGATTCGGCGTAGAATGAACGTACGCGACTACGGTTCGTTGTATATTGATATTTAGATCGATATATCGATATATTGGTCGTCATCGAATATCGATATTTTTGAGATAAATATCGATGTATCGAAAATTTTGGCCAAAACTGTAATTTCTGTAAATGATTGAAATTTATTGCTCGTAAAGCACCAAAATATGGCGATTTGAAATAACTTAGAATGAAAAATAGAACAAAAAATGAAAAAAATTCTGATTTTCATGCGAGAAAATTGATATTTTCAGTTGATGGTCAGAGTTTGGAATGAAAAAAGGAACGAAATGACCCTTGACCGACATTTTTGCTCGTATTTGCCATCGCCATCGTGTTCAAATTTTCAAATTATAGTGCAAGATTTTTATCACGATATTCATCGTGTTTTATAACTGTGTTTTTGATTTCTCATCTCACGATTTCTTCAGAAAATTTGGTTAATTTTGAATTACGAGTTGAAAAATTTGAAAAAAATTGCATCTTGAGAGAAAAAATTCGATCTGAATGGGAAATGCTCGATGTTTAGCACCGTAATGATTTTTCAATTTTTTTGGGTGTATTTGTTTTCATCGTTCTCAATTACTTTCCAGCTCAATGTTCTTCTAACCAGTGATGGCTTTAACTGAGGTCTGGAGGATCTATCAGACCCCTCCCTCCATATTTGAAAAAATGTCCAAAAGTTGAAAAAATTGTTCAAAAGACGGAAAATGTTGGCAAAATTTGAGAAAAATTAGTGAACTTTTCAAAAATCTTGAAAAATGACACGAATAGTTGAAAATTTTGTCCCATTTTTGGATCCCTTGAGAAAAACCTTGTACGATTTTTGCTCGAAAAATAACAAAAATTCCTCAAATCCACCACGACACAACTTCCAATCAAAACTCATTTCACCCCCTCCTCCTCCCTTTCCCAAATAATCATTTCGCAAACCAAAAATACTCAACTCCACTTCCCTCTTTCTTACTCCCATTTACACCTCGCAGCATCCATCTCCGCCGGTCACCGACGAAGAAAATAATTGAACCAAATCCTACTCGAACATTCCACACACGGTACCTCAGCAGGCCGCTTCCTCGCCTCTATCGAGTACTTGGCTTCTCGGCCACGATTAGAATTCGATAAAAAGTGAAAAGATTTATAATATAGTTAAAAATTAGCAGTGCGTTTATCTTTCTATAGGTACTCTTTTACTGGTCCATAGCACTTCAAGGTTATTGGCGACTATGCCCATAAGAACTGGTTTCCGTGCTTAGGTTCAATTACCCCCCGTATACGTCGGTTCGGAGTGTTTATGTAAATTGTGCATTAATAAACCCGACTGTGCAACGTTTAAGCACTGTTCGAAAATATGGTCACGATTTCAAATAGGGAGACCAGTTTATTATTATTATTTCTTTTTAGCCGAAAATATTCTCTTATTGCCCATTAATTATGCGGGTTATTAAACTGTTAGGTTAAATTAAATAGTCGAAATCAGAGGCGTGCCCCCGTTTCGTACGTACGAGGTATGACTTCTCCCCCCTCGTCCGCACCGATTGATTCGCGGACGCGCGTCGTAAACGTCGTCGTCATCGAGGTATCTATTTATAAAAATGTCCATCCGGGATATACCTAGGATTAGGTAGGTAAGATATGATACATAAAATTCTTCCATTCTTGATCAATCAGCATATATACTCGTAGATGGACATAGCAAAGATAATCGTCGATTGATCATACCGCATATAATTTCCATCGGTAGACTGATAGAAGCTTAAACGCGTAATAACCCTCGTAGTCACAATTTGTATTGGTGAAGTTAATCTATGCCATTATCGGGATCATAAAAAAATTGACGTCAGTGGTCGAACGTAGTTCATATAAAATTCATACGTCGTTCTAACATGAAATTTTCCCTCAACTGTTCCATGAAAATGGTTCAAAATTAAAATTTCACCCAGTTTTTCCACTTTTGTAGCTCCCATCATCTCATAGATTGATTTTAGCCACGAAATAACCACGGATTCGTAATCAGCACCATCGAAAACCATACAAACGATATATGACATGATTTTTTATCATTTTTTCAAATTTCATCCCTTACGAGCTAAAAACTTCCCCCAAATGCAGAAAGGACACTCTTCAGTGTTTTCTCAACATGAAAAGTGAATTTCTTCAGAGAATTCAATTTTTTTAGCTAGAAATGAAAATTGATGTCGAAAACAATATTTCACAAGGGTTGAAATTGGGGAGGGGATTCGAAGGGGTAGTTTTTCAAAAATTGATAAAAAATGATCATACATATCGATTTGTAGGTTTTCAACGACGTTGAAGTCGGATCTGACCTCAAAATTTTTTAATATCGACTTTAATCCTCTTTCAACCCTCCAAAAAAATTTTCAACCCCTAAAAATTATGAAAAATTCTATTCGGAAAATTCAAACTGCGGATTTTGATTTGAAATTGTATTTTTCGTGTAAATGAAGGAAATTAGTATTCTTCAGTTTTAAACCCATTTTTGAAGGGGGATGAAAATTTCAAGGGTAGTAAAAAATGATAAAAAATTGAGTCGTATATCGACTTCTATGTTTTCGGAGGCGCTGAATTCAAATCTGATATTATTTTTGAGCTGACGTGAATAGTGCTTTAGAATGCTCCTCATTTTAAGGCTTCAGTGTGCTTCAGTGTTTTACAATTTATCCATGGCCATCTTCTGCTCGTCCCCCAAGGCAATTTTTAATGACTCTTTCCCCAAATTTTCTTTTCTCCATACCAAAAAAAACACATGTAAGCTCGTATTCAAAAAAATAAGTATACCCTGCTTTTTACATGCTAACCGCTCAGACCATCTTTGTTTATTCGATAATTCGACTCGAACAAAGGCAAATTAATGAAAATTTTCCAACCTGTGGCTGTGGCATGACGCGCCGCTCCGCTCCACTCTAGTCCGCAAACGTGTAATTAAAATCTGGCGTTAGCGTCGACTCGATGCAAATTCAACATCGATGAAGCGATTTTAATCTCGTCTTGTTTTTCTTTCTAATTCGCCGGCTCCGGCTGTCGCTGCCACACCGTACCAAACAATAACCGACGTTGAAAAAATAAACCAACTGATTACCGCGAGTCCGAGTCGAGTATGCTGCGGATGAGATGATTTTACGAAATCTTGTCATTTCGAATTAACGTTGCATCGCCATCTCGTCGGCGAGGCGAGAAAAAAAAATTAGTTCATGTCGTTTTTACAATGACGACGATGCCAGCTCCATTTAGCTCTCGAAGGGTTCGAATGTTCTTGAAAAATTTTCTCATTTGTTAAACAAATAACTACGTTAGCGTCGTACGCCGAAGCGATGGGTATTTGCCAAAACAATATCATCGTCGAGGAATATTTACTCTGTAAGCCTATACCACGGTAAACATACAGTGTGTTCTTTGTACATAGACATCTCCCTGATTTGTATACGGTTCGTACATTTGCATACAAAAACGTCCAACGAGTTGTATATCTTATTCGCCTCGCTCGGCTCGGTTCGAATGTACACACGTAGCTGCGGACAATGCATCCAACAACCAGCTTATCAATCTTATAAGAGTACACATATAAATCGGCGAAAAGTATCAAACTATTGCCCTTTTTGGTACGAAAATTTACAACAAATTTGGCCAAAAAGTTGCCGATAACGTTAGACGTATTTACACTGCGATCTACTCCGCATTTTCCCTTCACCCTCGATTAATATACGTAACAATTTCCAACTCGCAGGCAAGATTCGATAACGCAACCAAACATCGTTGTATTATAAGCGAAAGAGTAAAATGGACGTACAAATAGTATCCGACCATAAATCGTCTCCTCCCTCCTGCAGCCCTCCTTTCGCTGCAAATCTATGTAGGATTAACGAAAAACACAATTTACCCGAATACGTTGGAATTTATAAACGCTCTGGCGATACGCTCGAAACCGTCCGAGCGAAAGCAATAACGCAGGCAATTGGGGAAAGAAGAAATCAAAAAATCGCCTACGGAAAAAATTCGCTGGTCGTGTCGCGCCCGCAAAACTACACAAGGCCCGTGAATTAGAATGACCATTCGGAGCCACAAATTCGGTTTTCATTTCGCAAAAGTACGCCGCCGCCGCCGCTCGACAAATAGGCGGCATTTGTCGATACCACATATATCAATTTTTATCGGTCTATTTCCAGCCAAACTTACAAAATAAAAACTTACAGAACGGCAGCAGCCCAAAAGAAGAAACCTTCCCCGAGCCTACGTCCACTCTGCGGCTTCTTCCAAATATAAAAGTTCAACTTATATAGTTCGGCAATAAGAAAGATATGTTTCCTCGTATAACATTCAGATAGAGAGAAAACATCCAGCACACGAGCCCAAGTACCACGAAACAGGAAAAAAAATGACTCTCTAAAGCATCCCCGCCTCGTCGTCCACGCGCCTTCTATTTTTGGTTCAATTTCCAAAGCAAACAACGCTCCAGAATACCCCTTTTAAGCGAAATATTCCATTCCGCCGCTCCTCCTGCCGCGATTATAATTTTTCTTCTTCGTTGCCTCCTGCTCCGATCCGCCACCCCAGCGGTGGTACTTTTCCGCGATACTTTTATCGAGTGGTCAGCACGTGTATGCTTGCAAATGATAACCGGAAATTGCACACGCAGCGTCTGCCAGCAACGTGCTCGGGATAGCGTCATTGGGACGACATCTACCGGAAGATCTGGTACGTAAATGGCGACTGTTGGCGGTATCTTTGCGTGTTAGCGGGAAACATCGGACGGCTTGCAGCACTTTCTGGTTGTTGTTCGAAGAGTTGCAGAGGCATTCGGAGTTCTTGATTCGGTGGTACAGAGAGCGATATACGCGTTTCTTGGAAGAAGAACTGCCGTATGTGAACATCGAAGCCGCACATACAATGTACGTGATACATCCTGATACATCATTGACCATATCTTATGGCAAAGACATACTTAAAACTTGAATCAAATATTAAGTCGAAAAATTTTCACAGAAAATGTGAAAATTTTCAAATAAAGTGTTCACTCATTGTTGAGGAGTATAGAATATCTGAAAATTTACGTTTCAAGACCCCTAAAAACGCGTAGTCACTCGCAATTCATCAAAATTACGTGGAAAAATCCAATAATTCAAAGGGTATTTCCAACACTTTTCCAAAATTACCAATAATTACTGCGATTACCAATTAATCACAAAAGATTACCATCAAAAATATTACAAATTACCAAAAATTATACCTGAACTTCCAACAAATCATCCATAGTTACAATATTACCAAAAAATACACAAAAATTACCAAATTTACCCGGTAATTACCGTAAATTACCGATAGTTACTGCACCATAAATCAAATCGTTGCAACGGTAAATATAAGATTGTTTTAAAAAATTACCCAAAAATTGTGAACTACTTGAAAAACCAGTAAATTACCACAAAAACAGTAATTACCGTTGCATTACCCGGTAATTAACTAGCTACGAGTCAATCTGCAATAATTATCAACGATTTTAAGCACTATTGATAATTACGGTAAACAACATGTAATTATTGGTAAAATATACGTAATTACTGGTAATATACATTCAATGACTGGGAAAATACGCGCCGCTACTGACGAACTACGAGTAATTGCAAGTAAACGCAGGTTATTACCGGCGAATTGGGGTAATTACAGCAGAATTATGGGTAATTACGGGTAAAAAAAGTGTTATTACGGGAAAATTACGAGTAATTACAGGTAAAATACACGTTATTACAAGTGAAATACACATCATTTGTGGTAAAATACAAGTAGTTACTGGTAAATTACATGTAATTACAGGTAAAACACGTTATTACTGCCGAATTAGGATAATTACGAGTAAAATACATTTCTGGCAAATTATGGAAATACCCGTCATCGTTGGTAAAATACGAGTAATTTGGGGAAAATTACGAGTAATTACTGGTAAAATTTGCTCAATCACCTCTAGTTACCAAAATATACCAAAACTTTGTAGTTGTATCGTGATATCAACTGCTTATCACAATTCACATAACACCATATTATTACAAAAGTTATAGGGTAATTACCAAAAGGTGGATACCCATAATTACTGAGACATAATGAATTGAATTACCGTCTTTACCGATAAGTAAATAACAAAATTTTATAAATGAAATAGTATTCATTAAAAATCATGAAATATGACTGAAATGTGATAAAAATCGTTCAAAATGTTATTAAATTATTCAAAATTATTTTTAATCAACTGAAAAAAATCACGAAGAATAAAAATGGGCTCAAATTCATCGAAAATCATTAAAAAACTGGTTATTTATGAAAAAAAAGTTATTAAAAATGATGTAACAAGCGTAACATTTTTTAGAAATTTGTTCGAGATATTGTAAAATTTGTCATGGATATTACTAAAATAGATTAGATGTGCCAAAAAAGTCGACAAAAGATCAAAAAAGTGTTTAAAAGTTCATAAAAATTGTTCGAAAAATCATTAAAACATTGAAAATATTCAAAGATGAAAAAAAAAACTTCAAGCATTGTAGAACATGTAAAAACATTTTAAAAATTGGCTTAAAATATCGAATCATGCTGAAAATGTAAAATTTGTTCAAAAAATGACTGAAATTGCTGAAAATATCCCAAAATTTTGCACTAACACGATAAACAATAAATTAAAACATTGTAAAATTGTATTATTTGAATACTTCACAATATTTTTCAACTATTTGTATTAAATTTTTGATGAATTTCTTTTGATTGTGGACATTTTAGACACTTTTCTCGCTATTTTCACTACTTTTGCAAAATTTTCAGTGATTTAAATGAAATTTGAAAGGAAATATCGCAATGTTTATCAATATTTCAACCATTTTTAATAACGTTTACTACATTTGGGACAATTTTTACGAAATTTCGGGTAATTTTCGTGGTATTTTAATAATTTTTACGACGTTTTGAACCATTCTAGCTTAGGAATGCTTTTGCGATGACCAAACTCGTGAAAACGTGACGAAATTCTGTGACGTTGACTTTTAGACATTTTGTCAAACTTTTTTGGACTTGGAAATTTTTTCAAAATTCAAATGATTTTTTGAACTTGGAAAATTTAAATTTTATAGACTCGAAAAATTCCAAGACATGTCCAAATCAGAATTTTTTCAAACAGTTTTCTACCTAACACTGACGTTTAGACATTTTGTCAGAATTTTTTGGACTCAGAAAAATTTCAGATTTCCATTCACTTTTTGCATTTGGAAAATTGATCATGCCGATTTGTAGACATTTTGCCAGGCAAACACTTTAGGCTTTTTGGACTTGAATTGCCAGGTAGACTTCTTGGATTTGGAAAATTTTAGAGATATGCTGACTTTCAAACATTTTGTCAGACGAGTTTAGACTTCGTGGACTTGACAAATTTTTTGGACTTGGAAAACTTCAGAAATTCTGACTTTTTTGATTTTGAAAAATTTCATAAAGGGTCAGTTGACTTTTGAACCTGGAAAAATTTTCAATTGTTTCAAAATTCGACTTTTAGACATTTCATGAGACATGATAACGTCATGTACGACTCTTTGAACAAACCATTAGATTAAGTGAGACATTGTCTAGGATGGGGGGGGGGGGGGCCAAAAAATTTTTAAAATTTTTCCCCAGGGGGGGGGGGGGGGGGGGGTCCACGAAATTTTCAACATATTTCCCAAAATATAAAACCATTTACAGGCAACATTGAAAATTATTCGAGCTAGCTTTCATCATTTCGACCAATTCCCAATTTGATTGGTTCATTTGAAAAAATACGAGGTAATTTTCAATATAATTCAATACTATTCGTACTTTCACTAGTTAAATCGTCTCGAGTAGGTAATTCTACAGTCAAAATTCCCCACCCAGCCACTTCAACTTTTCAAACCGACCCGCAAACCCATTTCAGGCGCATTGAATTTCTCAAGCACGTAAAAATATTATAAAATGTTCAATACGAGTACATCGAAGGCATAACGCAGCCTTTTGCAAACGATCACCATACCGAGGTTGAACAACCTTTTCGATACACATTAAAGAACACCTCGGCTCGGATAACACGTCAAAGGAATCAAATTAGACCCCAGTTCTTGATCAAAGTCTATTCGAGAATTCGAAAATAAAGTCGGTACGAAATAGGAAAAAAAAACCCTCATGTACGAGCTTTTACACAATCGGACTAGCAACTTTGAATTTTCCACCCTGGTACACACCATTGTGGGAATTTTTACGTTCGAATGACGTTCGAACGAACTGACCCATGAAACGAGTAATTCCTCGTACAAGATGTACTCGTACTCTCGCATTCGTACTATACACAACGGGCACACGCCATCGTGTACCATAATTAAAATAATGAACTCGTTGAAATATTTATTTCGCTTTCGAATGGTCTATTCGTTAGAAAAAAATTAACTCAGATGTCGAATAAAAGTCTAGCTCGTGTTTTTTTCTTACTCTTCGAGTAAAGTTCATTAGCGATGAAATTAATCGCGATTACAATTTACAGTTGACTCGACGACAACATTTTTTCCCCCAAGCTTGATTCTTTTGAGAGAGTATTCGATGGTTTGTTTTTTCTTTCGGTAATTTTTCTATCAATAAATGAGCATAAGGGGTGGGTTCAATTACGAGGGGGGCTCGTTCGCGTTCTTTTCTTGCCCCATTTTACTACATATCTGTTCGTATTCGATTTCTCCACCCAAATAGGCATACTGGGATCGGATTAATATACTCGAAATGGATTTCCACGCATTTGGTTGTATCGCAGATTACACAGCTAACGAAGTAAGAAGGAAAAACGCCACATCTACGTAAATAAAATTAATCGCACCCGGTACCGCCGCCGTCGATAACTCACCTAACGTTCTAAAATTAAAAAAATTTAACCCTAAAACTAATTGAAAATTCTCGAAGCAATTTTACCTAAGCTTTAAAGCCGGCTCGGTGACACTAATACATCGTTTATTTTTAGACCTCGTATTAAATTAGGAGCACAGCCGTCGCCCCGACCGAACGGTGAATTTTCAGTTACAATGTTATCTGTCGTTGGCGATTGATTTAAAAGATACGAGACGAAAAAAAATTGACCGAGTGTATGGTCGTGTACGCGTTCTCTCTCTCTTTCTTTCTCAGTGCGTAAGATGTGGTGTCGCGAGTGCCCCCTCATTTCCCATCGCGTACAGATGGAATTTTATTCTCTTCGCCGAGTTATTAAATATTTCAAAGTGTGAAATGATCGCCTTCGTTTATAACAAAAGTGCTGCGACGCGAAATCACCGTCGACGAGGACGAATATGTCTCCGGCCCAACAAATGGTACTCCGCAGAGTGATTCTTCGACGACACAGGATACAGCCTTCCAACTCCCTCGCCCGATCCGCCTCCGCGCCAATTTAATAATTGAACATTTTAATAATACAGGCTCATATATGTACGACGATGGTTCCAAAAATGTCGCACTTCAAACGCACCGTCGCCAAAAAAGATCGATATAAACCATTCCGATTAGGACGTAAGGTAAGCTATATTATACATGTGAAAAACCTCAGCATAATTTATACCAAAAATCATTACCATTTTTTTTTTTTCGTTTATTTGCTGCTTTATTGTGTGGTATACGTAGGTACTTCGTACTCGGTACCTGGCTTACTTTAGCTTTGTATAAGTATAATTGTGTACGTATACTACACAGCGACTCGTTTAATGTGTCGCGCAGCTCGAAGCTATTCGTAGAATTTTTATTATAAATATTGCTATACCGTCGTCGTCGTTCTCGCTTCGTATCCTTCGCACACCACATACGTACGAGTACGAGTACGCAGCACGCGAAATATTTTCAATACTATATCTACGTACGTAGCTAGGTACTACGTTGCTTGCTACTGTACGTGGCCTGGGTCCCGGTCACCAACGTTATTGTCGCCTCGTGTAAATATTTATTTAATACCTAAATACCAGCGAGTGCACTACACACCATTCACCTACGTGTACCTCTCTCGTATTTTTTTCAAATTGACTCTTTTCAAGGTAGCGTCGAAAATGTACCGAAATCTTGACCGAAAAGCATACCGCAGGCTCTTCCTTCCGTATAATCTGCGCGAGCCTTGCGGTCAGAGCCTCATCAGGTTCATATCGAAGGTAATTTCATAGGTACATCCGCGTATACTTAGGTATAACACGTCGCAGGTACCTACCATATCGCACACATCCGGAGTAGTAACGATATCTCTCGAAAAACTTTTTTTTTGGGGGGGGGGGGGGTTGTTAAGTCTCTATTAACTGTGATTTTTCACCATATAATGATTTTTTTTGAGATTTCAACTTTTTCTCAGAGAAAAACATTAATATTATTGCTCGAAATGCACAGATGTTAAAAACGTTTCAAAATAATGAAGCTATAGGGGAGAGGAAGGATGTTTCGGACACTTCGTGTATGAATTTAATTTTGAGGAGGGAGGATGTTTCGGACACTTCGTGTATGAATTTAATTTTGAGGAGAAATAATAATGATAGAAGGTTGATTTCGCTCACACATATTCTTGGCACACTCCTACACACATTCAATCAAGAATTTCACTCATAGGCTCCTTCGTTTTTGGATTATTGATTTTGAAAA
>FIZU01049839.1:0-32059 GCA_900064475.1 Pseudococcus longispinus
GTTGTGAAATGGCATTACATTAACATGCAGATGTCGTTTTTGACACCATGTTGTGAAAAATATGTTGTCTGGTAAAGGTTAAATACATTCTTGTTACTCTATTCATTTTAATGTTATACATCTGATCGTTCTATCGCATTCCACGTATCCCGCAGGAAGTGTTTTCGCCTCTTTGGACATAGGATACCAAACAAAAGATTATACCTAGTCAAAGCTATTGTTAACTTTTCCATTAATCTTGGATGTCGAACGTGAATACTTTTTTCCAAGCACTTCGCCGCCACCGACGCCAACCCCCCTCCAACCCAAACCCTATTTCGGTATTTTTCTCCGCTTGTAAATACATGGAGCCGACGATGACGAAATGAAACCGATCTAGTGAGGTTTTTCCTCACCTCGCTGTTTATCCTTCGACGGTACACATCTTGTTGTTTTGTGTTATATTCTTTTACAGCTCATCAACATCTTCTCCGCGTCGTGTATTAGGTAAACGACCTTTTTACGTGTATTCTCGTCTACATAGGTATAAATGTGTCTACTCTGTACTACATGTACATGGATAAGGTACCGACTTTTACTCCCTCTTTGCTATTTTTTATACACTACAACGCGTATACACGCTAACTAATTAGGCTCAGTCAGATTTTTATATACATGCTATATAGGCAGGTAATGGTATACTATGGCGTTTTTCAAAGAAATACACATAATAAACGTATATACGAGCGCACGGATACGCGCTCTGTAAATAAAGTACCTATATAATATGCTAACTTTTATACGCTTAAAATTATTTCACGTGGTACGTTTTAATTGAAGTAAAATCGCGCAGTAAACAAGTTGTCTATAGTCTTTAACTAATTACATACTATGTTCTTTTTATATCATCTGATAAATCAGGGTTGTTGACTGCTGATGTTTATTGTAAATGCACGTATCATATGCGGCGGTATAATCGCGTGCATTTTATTGATTTGGTAGTTGGAAATTTATTTGGAAATTTGAAAAACATACCGAGCAGAGCAGAGTAAAATCTCCAACCTGTTTCGGTTTAATGACAATACTTATCGGAGAACTGTTTCCGAGGAGAGAGATGACTCGAGTAACTTATGTGAATATGTCAATGAGAGGTGATGACTTTTTTTTGGAAAGTCAATTCTTTAAAAATGCGTTAATATATAAGCGAATTTGTCATAATACGAGAATTTAGATTGTAAGTGTTTTGAAATTTTGAAAAAATAGCGGTCAAATTGAGATTATATCTCACCAAAATGCTTCACAAAACACTTGGATTTTTCCCATAACGAATGTTACATATTTGTAGGTTCTTGAGTGAATGCTACAGAATCGAGATAAAAATGTTCAAATCCTCCCCACCTCTCCAAAAGTTGAATCATCGAAATCGTTTAGAAAACTATGTGGGAGGTCGTACGAGAAAAACACTTGAAATTACAAGAAACCTGACTGAAATATTATGAAATTAAAAAAATTATTCGAAAAATTATTAACACTACTTAAAATTTTTAAATTTCCGAAATACCATCAAACCTGGCCAAAGTAAAATGAAAAATGACAGAAAATTAAAATTTAAATAACATCAAATTTGTTCCAAATATTATCATGAAATTGTTTAAAATATCAGGAAAAATTGTTCAAAATACAACTAGAAAAATCATCAAAATTCTTTAACATAGGGCGAAAATTTTCTCAAATTTGTTCATAAAAATCATTAAAATTGATCAAAAATAACAAGTACCATGCAAAATATCGTAAAAAATACTCAAAATGTAGCAAAAATACTTACTAGAAAAATCATCAAAATTTGTTGACATTTGGTGAAAGATGTAGAAAATTTCATCCAATTGTTCAAAGAAATTGCAATTATCGTGCAAAATGTTTCAAAAATTCCTCAAAGTGTAGCATAAATACTGGAAAGATCATCAAAATTCTAATTTCTAACGTATTTTTACTGGTACTATTCCTTTTTTCAAACAAGATTTCTAATTTTTCTACCCCAATTTCATAATTTTGACATTATAAAATCCTAAAAGATGCTATTCTGAACATGAAGCTTTGAAAAAAATTGAAATTTCGAGGAGATAAAAAACGAAATTCATTCTTCAATATATATATATATTTTTAATTTTATTTTAATGTGCCATGATTTTCAAGAAATTGAATACGGTTGATTTTTTAAATTAAAAACATGCTCAACGAAGTGCTGAGTTGTAAAATTCATTCGTTTCGCTTTTTACAATGAGGAGAGAGTTTTTTCTTTACCCATTTAACAGTGGACTCCTTAGTTTAGGTTCGCTCATACGAATTAATATTTGTATAGTACAATGAAAATTCATTTTCCTATTTTTTTGAGGGAGGGGCTCAAATTCGATATTTCTGAACTCAAAATACTGTAAAAACGTGCAATTGACTTCTTTAATATTTTTTTTTGTAAGAATACATTTAAAATTGGAAAATTGTATTATTAGATGAATTGTTTTTTTTTTGAAATCATGTTTCAGAAAATTTTCAAAAGACATGCATTTGGTTCCACTTTAAATAAGAAATCACGAATAATTCGTTTTTTGATAATTTGAAACATTTCGATAAATTCATTTTTTTTTCAAATGTAAATGAAAAAAATTGACTGCAAAAATCTCGAAAACAAAGCCTCCTAAAGAAAGCTAATTGTTCATATCAGAAAAAGAATTCCAAGCTCTACAATTTTTATTCTTACCATTTTCTTCGCAGGACCCTTAGTTTAATCAAAAAATCCATGTTTATGGGAATTTTTTTCATTTTCAAAACCATTAATTTTGTATAAATGGGCAAAATTTTTCATCGACATGGATTTTCTGGTCAAACTAGGATTCCTACGAAAAAAATTCTAAGAATCAAAATTGCAGAACTTGAAATTCTCTTTTGCTATGTAAAAGCAATTCGTTTTTTTTCTAGGAGGCAGTTTTCGAGATTTTTGCATTTTTTTTTTCACTTTTAAAACCATCGACTTTTTACATAGGTCATCCTTACAATTATCTGATGTTCTATCCAAAAATCATACAACGAGGAATTTTCTGTAAAATTTGATGTATCGTCAAAAACTTTTCAACATTTATTCGATTTGTTGATCAACCGAAAGTAAATTCATCGATGGAATCCGATCACCAAAACATAATCCATTCACTTATTTCAATTTTTGAACATCATACGACATCGGAAGATCAAAAATAACGGCGACATTGTTCATAATTTTCATACGGTGGCGTTAAAATTCAACATACAAAACCGCATTACCGTCCGTTCCGGACATTCTACTCTACCACACGGTCGACTTACAGCAATCTGCAATTTCAAAGAAGGGCGTGCACGTATTTTAATCGTACGATTCCGGGAAATACCTACATACGTACGGTATAAATGACGCGGCGTATACGAAAAAAAAAAGACGATTGAAAATGGATACAGCGACGAGTCGAGTCGAGCTCGAGTTTAAAACCATCGGCCATCGGTGTCCATAGAGAGGAAATCTTATTGATACGATTTCGATGAAATGGCGAGCGGGACATTTATAAGGCTGATGTACACGGACACACAGACGCACATGTAACATAAATCAGGAATATAATATGTATATTTATATGTGGCTCATAACTAAAGATGAGCAAATTCCGCTCAGGTATCGAATACCGAGCATTCCAGTTGTGCAGATGAACGTTTATATAGTCGTCTGGTGGTGGGAAGAAGACGGTCGAGAGAGAGAGCGAGAGAGAGAGAGAGAGAGAGAATATATAGGTAGATTCTTGTATCAATGTTGCCAGTTTAGCTGAAAAACATGCAACAAAACTGCAACGTTCAGTTCAGATCGCAACAAGGTGTTCAGAAAAGAAACCTTCCGGATGGCGGGACCCTACGCACATCATGCTCGAATACCTTTCGATATAAGAAATATTTAGTACTAGAAAGCGACTAGTCGGCTATAAGATACAATGTTTATATCCCAGGTGAGTCTTGTGGATAAATTCATCGATTAACTGGTCATCGCCGCCGCGTACACAAACGTACTTTTCTTAATATTTCTTCCGCCGTAAGTTCTATCCGCATCGTTTCGACGATATTAAAAAATATTAAAATATTCGACGCGGTCATTTAATTGTTATGATTATTACGACGATGGGCGTAACAAGTCTCGAAAAACTTACAAGATAAAAACTTTCTCTACGCGGATTAAAAATTAATTAATTTTCGAAGTTACGAAATTATTTTGTAATTTGGTACACGACCAGGTTTCCAATATCGAGATGCGATGTTGTGGGATTTATACGGATTTTTTTCCTCCGTCTATAAGACGAGCTGGGGTTGGGTAAATGGGTGTGGATGTGGAATGACGCGGCATCGCATCAAGTGACCAAAAGGTTATTGATATTGGGAAGCATCTGCTATAATGAAATTGAAAAAGTTGAAGTGTCCAGTATTTTTCGACTAATATCCTACGTACGTCTGCGGATGGCGTTCGTTTGGCGATTTGTTTTATCAAATGTGATTCGGCGTTTTTGATATTGCCGTATTGATGTTTTCCTTTAGCTAAGTTTATGTACTGATAGCTCGAAGTGAATTAAAGTTATATTCGTCATTCATAGATTTTGGAAGGATTTTTAGCAGATACTTTTGAAAGATCGTTTATTTGCGTTGCATTTCTTATTTTTCCCAAATATTTCAAAATTTTATGACAGTGTGGAAATAGGTTCTAGAGCAGTGCTGGTAACATTTGGACGGTGGTAGGTAACATCACTGAGTTCGAACATCAACTTACATTTTTAATTCAAAAAAGTAAAAAAGTTGATGTTTGAGAGCTAGTAGAAAGGTTCAATTAGAAAAGTAAGTTGATATTCGAACTCGGCGCTGTTAAAAACATAACAAACGATATGCCATACAACTTTTTCGATTTTGTCACTCATTTTCAAAATTTAAAGGTTTGTGGAGGGAGCTTGAGCAGGGTCTTGACAAAAAAATAAGACAATGTTCGAACTCGGCGCTGTTAAAAACATAACAAACGATATACCACACAACCTTTTCGATTTCATCACTCATTTTCAAGATTTGAGGGTTCATGGGCGGCTTGGGGAGAGTCGTATCAAAAAATCAAGGCAATATTCGAACTCAGCACTATCAAAAATATAGCAAACGATATGTTACACGTCCTTTTGGAATTTTCTGAATTTGGAAGTTGGACTAAAATTTTGGGGACCAGTGCCCTCACCCCTTCGAATTTCAAAATCCCACAACAAAAAATCATTAATTAGATGTACCTAATATAAAAACATTTCTTCACCGAATTTTTTACAAATTTTTAAATTACAGCCCTAGAATTGTTTACCTACCTACCATCTTGAAAGTTGAACTTTTTTCAAAAAAAATCAACTTTTAATTTTTGAAACTTTTATAAGTGACTGTAAATCTTCTTTTCGTTACCTACATATTAACAATCTTGACATACCCTTCATACCAAATTGGGGTAGTGTAACAGGAAATTTCAACAGTCGAAAAATAACACGGCATCCCAACCTCTCTTCTCGGAGTTGGGGTTGAAATAACTTTATTTTCTTACTTTTGAATTATGAGAGGTTTGTAAAAAAATGTTGAGCAAAATCAGAAGATTCCAGTGCAAAATGTGACTGAAGTGACATGGAATGACCCTTCTGCAAGTTTTCCTCATAATTCAAACAATTCTCACAAATTAGCATTCCATCAAATTCTTGCATTATTTTAAATAATTTTTCTTAAATATTAAATCATTTCTATGCGATTTTCTTAAAAAATTGCCATATTTTACATTATTAAATGCTGTTAAAATACCATCAAACTTGTTTGAAATCCCATAAAAGTAGTTTGAAATATCGAAAAAATCTTTAAAATAACATTGATATTCACGAAATGTAGCAAAAATGGTTCAAATTTGTTTAAAAAGTTATGAAATTGTACAGAAATTGGTCCAAGAAGACTCAAAAGTAGTGATGTCGATCAAAAGATCGATCTTTGATCGGATCGAAAGATCGACACAAAAAGATCGATCTTTTTTTCGATCATCGAAACTTCGATCACAGCTGATCGATCAACTTTTTTTGTCGAGATCAATCTTTCGATCATTGACATTGAATGCACCACCCAATGAATCAAAACGATACTTGCGCAGGACGCCTTTTTTTTTACATTCCATTACAAAACCAGAATGGTTTAGACAATTTCATTGATTAACTTTTTAACTACTTTTTTATTATTTTATTGTTTGTTGAAATTCGTTTTGTTTATACTTCATAACAACTTTTGTACCTGCAAAGTACAGAAATTTGTTTTTTAAACTGTTCTACTTTCATAATACTAAATAGACTATTTACAAAATTTACATTTAAAATGCATAATCGAATGATCGATCATTATTTTATTTCGATCTTCGATCATGATCGATCTTTTTCTTTCGATCAATTTTTATTGTTGATCGATCAAATTGCGATCCGTGATCGACATCACTACTTAATAATTCTTGAAAGATTATAATAGAAATTGTTCCAATTTGCTGTAAAATTATGGAATGGCCGAGCAATTTGTTTGAATAAGATGGCAGTTGTTAAACTAAATCATTCAAATTGTATTAAAACTGCATAAAATATCAAAAACATCTTTAAAATTGTTAAAAGAATTCGTTAAAATGTCGTAAAAATCATAAAAATTGTTCAAATTTTAGGTTAGAATATCAAATTAAGGTTAAACTTTCGTGATACTTTGCTGATTTTGTAAACAATTTCGTTGATATTTCGACATTTTTCGTCGGTTTTTCCAAAAATTCAGTGGGTTTTCTGGTATTTTGAACAATTTCCATGATAAGTTGGTAATTTTCGACCACATTACTTCATATTAAACATTTTTTTCTCATTTTTATTGAATTTTGCAAAATTTTAAACTACGAGTATTTTTTCAATATTCCATAAAAATGTGACAATGTTTCAACGACATTATCTGACTTTCAATTATTTTTCTGATATTTTAAGTACTACGATTTTTTTTTACATAATTTTATTGGAATTTTTATAAGTTTCAATCATGTCATTTTTTAACAATATTTGTTCAAATTAAACAAAAGTTCTTCTCAATTTTATTGATTTTCGTGATATTTTAAACTTTTTTTTCAACATTAGGTATGAATTAACGACTGTTCAAGATTTTTACTGATTTTACAGTAATTTCGAACAATTTTGACAACATTTTGAAAACTTGACACAATTTCAATCACAAATTATCGACTTTTACGCGATTTCAACGACTTTTCTGAAATTTCGAACAATGTAATGTCATTTCGAGATCTGTGCAAAGAACTATACTTTCTGAAATTAGTAAAGCGACAGTGAAACGAGGTCAAAATTTTATCAGAAAAGATCTCTAGAACTAAAATTTTAAACATTTGAGTCTGAATCAAAGGTCCTAGATCATAATATGATACCTACTAACATATTTTTTTCAAAAATATACAAATTCAACAATAACTTACCACCATTGCGGGCGCTGCTAACATAACCTCTGCTGATAATACGAGGAGGACTGCTACTAACGCTGCTCGGAATAGCCACACGTATATCCTGCGTCGCTGCACACGCCGACGGTAGCGAGGAATAATTCACACAGACGAATGCCAACAAAAACCACAACACGGTTTTAACGCTGAGACAGCACCCATATCCGTACATCATTCTGACGACTCCTTTGAACTGATTCTCGCGAGGCTGCTGCACCACCGATTGCAGCAACCTCGATCCCAGAAAAAAATGGTTATTTGGCAAGGTACTACGTTCGGTACTGGACCAGCTCATCGTGGCCGTTTCTTCGGCATCCTTTTGCCATCTTTTTCTACCTTTCCGTCTTAAAATACTGCTGCAGTAATTCCAATGCCCGTTATCAGTTACCATTTTATCGTACATTTTTCCATCAACAATTACAAATCTGCAAAACAACAAACAACATAAGAGATTTGCAAATAAAAATTTACACACGGTTACGAGTTCAACGACCCTTTCTCGTACCATAATACTTATAAATGGCGAAAAAAAAGCAGCACATATTTTTTCCATAACTGGAATCAATATTACTTTGCAAAAAAACACAAATGCACAAGGCTGAAACAAAAAAATTATACACTGTCGTAAAACTGATAACGATAACGGGGCGATACTTCGATAAAGTTTCTTTTTTTTTTACTAGCAACGCGAACACTTTCCCCCTTTTACTTCCAACATATGTATAAAAGTTCTAAGACCTAAATAGATAATGATTTTGTTTCGCAGTCGCGTATACGCATGTATTACGTATAATAATGTAAAATAGGTTTATTTCTTTTTAACTGCTTTGTTTTTCTCTGGCACGCTACTTGTTAAAAGTATAATGATTGGATAATTTACTGTTACCTAGTTGCGCGTATTTCTCGCATAGAAAGGATATTTTATCTTTTTCGATAAAGACCTCGTATACATATACAATAACAACAACAAAAACAATAACAATCATAATAATGACTCAATAACTAGTACGCCACACTAGTCTACTTATTCAGTAAATCCTTCAATACTCCTCTTCGACCACATACGTCCATCGAATCAATAAATCGCGAGCTATGCCTCCATTACCATGCAACCTGTTAACGACTCGCTGAACAACGAGCACCCTCATCAAAACGGATTTACCCTGGATGAAAAAAAATCACGAAAGTTGGCGAATGGCGACAGTAAATATAGGTAAAGTATTAAATCCGACCAAGTATACCGCATTATTTCTGCGTAATCCATCAACCCACACACACAGTCGCCGGATCATCGTCTGAGAAACTTTCGTACACAGTCGAGGGATTTTTTCAGAAAAAAAATAATACCGTTATATATGATTTTTGTCGCATATTCTGCTCATTGTTTTATCTCGAGATAAAATATTACGTATTATATCTTCCCAAAGACACTTTTTTTCCAGCCTGTCTTCGTAGCTTGCTCATTTTCTATTTTTTACTCCGCAATTTCGTGGTTTATAATTTCAAATCCGAAGTTAGAGTTGACTTCGACGATAAATATATTAGATTCAACGAGGAATTTATTAGGAAAAAACGTTTTAAAAATGGCACGATTCTGTAAATAAAAAATGATCAAAAAATTTGATTTGCGTAATTTAAATTTCTGATTCGTTTGTGGAAATCTCCACGAAATGACATCATCTAAATGTGATTATAACTGGAGATTTCCACAGAACATGTCCGTTAAAAATTTGAGCTCCGTTGAGACTGAAAACATTGGGTATTTTTTTGAAAATGAAATTTTCCAAATTAAAATGAATGGAGAATAGAGGAAACGATGAAAAAAAAGCTGAAGCAGCTGAAATGCAAAAAGGATTCAATGAACTTCTTAAAATACAAATCTACTTTTGTGAAACCTTAAAAAATCATTGCCTTAGGCTTTTAAAACAAATGCTTAAAAAATTTGTACAGAATGGAACACGATTAAAAATAAAATTAATAACAAATCGTGCGTACGAATATCGCCAGAAAATACTAGCAGTTAATCTGGAAATTGAATTGGGTAGGTGATTGTACAAGAGGGTAGAGAGAAGGGTAATTCAAATAAAATTTTTCCTAAATAATTGAATGTATGTATCACTCCTCAAATCATTAAATAAGTACAGTTCATATTGGCACCCCGAGTACCATTATATCAACGTTAAAATCCCAATTCAACGTTACAACTCGCATCATACGCGTCGATAGTACAATAACACTGATTTTGCTTCGCGTTGATTGGTTATTGAACGGAGGGGCGTGAAGAAAGGTGCGTTATAATCATCAGTGTTGACGTAATTTTGACGCGTCGATACGAGAATTGTAACGTTGAAGTGGGATTTTAACGTTGGTATAATGGTACTCGGGGTGCCAATATGAACTGTATTTATTTAATGAATAATTTTTATTTAAAATTTTATTTTCAAAGATTTCTAATCAAAAGGAAGGTAGTGAATGTAAAAAACTGTGGAGAGCAAGGTTGGAATTTCTAAACCACAGCTGATTAGGGTACAACTTTGTTCTTTTGATGATTCAAAACAACTTTTCAGCGTTTTCATGAATGTTGTTTGATTTCATATGGCTTTCGACTAGAAAAGCGAAAAACGAGAATGAATTTGTAGAATTGCGGGAAGAGGAGGGGGGAGAGTCAAATCTGAAAATTTTTAATAACAAAATGTTCATAATTTTTCAATGTACATTGTACAACATTCCTTTGAAAATGTTTTCGATAGTGTCCTCAGGTATGAAGACGTTTCGTTTCGAGTTTACATAGGTCATTCACCTTTTTTTTACTTCAATTTACCATAAGAAACCTTTCCAAGAACATTTTTGAAAAAAAACACCTGATGAATTAATTTCCAATTCATTGAAAAAATTACAAAAAAAAAATCAGTCCTCGATCCGTTAAAATACGCCAAATTCTTTTTGAAAATACATCAAAAGTTCTACAAAATGTCATGAAAAAATCCTTCAAAATTGTTTAAAATCGAATATCAAGTCTTCGAAATGTCATAAAAATTGTTCAAATGATATGGAAAAGTACTTTTAAAAGTACCATTTCATCCGTTGGAATAGATCAGTATCATAAAAATTTTTGAAACATGAAAAAAATCGTTCAAAATTTCGAAAATCATTCGAAGTGAAACTTCGTAAGAATTGATATCTTTAAAAGTTGCAAAAATAAGTTGAAAAGGGTTAAAATAGTTAAAAATATCGTATAAATTCCATCTAATAAGAATAATTCAGGTTTTTGCAAGTAGTCACAGAGTCAACCGCGGAAGAGGGTGGAGGGGTGGCGAGAAAGAATGCGATTTTATATGCATTATAAAAAATGTCCATTCGTACTTCGCGAAGTCAGAAACGTGTTGAGTCCAAGCGCAACGAGGGAGAAGATTTTTTCAGAAAAATACATTTGAAAGCTAAAATTTCTTCAAAATGATAATTTGAAAAACATAAATTTTTAATAAATTCTGAACGAAAAATGCAAGACTTTTGAGCCAACACATTTCCAGCATTTTTCCGATTTTCAGCATCAGTTTGTCGAATAGAGGACTTTTTCAAAACTTTCAGCATCTGTTAGAAACCTTGATTGTTCCTAAAATGCTGAAAATTGTTTTGAACTTTCATAATAAACTACACTCGCGTGATTTATTCTGAAAATTTGCTGAAGAAATCATTGAAATACAAAAAAAAATCGTTTCATCAATCCAAGTCATTGAAATACTAGGTATAAAAAATGTTTTTAAAATTGGTAAAAGGGCCTGACTGGGTTAGTTGGTAAAATCGGCTAGCACTCCAATTTTCTTCCCAACCCTTTCAGGCGGTGTCCCTTGATGTAAACAAATTTCGAAACAGTTTTGACCCTCTCTTATTCCCAACTAATGGCTCTTTCATTGCATTTGTTTATAACTGATTTTTACAACTTTTTAAACAATTATCACAATTACTTCAACGTCACATCAAAGTACTCGTATGTACGAGTAATCTTAATTACGACAGGATTTTATTTTTTTTTTTTTAGAATTGAAACGATTTCACTTAACTACGAGTATTTCAAGCTACTCTATTAAATTTTCATAATTATTAATTGATTTCTATGCCATTTTGAACGATTTAATCGAAACATTTCAAGTTTTTTTTGACAGCACAGCAGACCAAGTCGATTTTCAAAAATTATCAAGTTGGTTTCATTGAAGCATATGAAGATACTAATTGTACTCGTATTAAATTTTCCATTACTTTTGCCCAACTCAAAGCGGAATTTTTAGGTGATAAACTTAAGATCAAAAGTTCGAATTTTTCAGAGGTTGAAAAACAAACACCTTAATAAGTTATGAAGAAAATTTTCTGAAATTTTGAATCAAACTTTCTCATCACTACGCAGGGCCCCTTTCGATGATTTTAGTGAAAGGACATGTCATGGCGATTTTATTTTGATTCCTCGATTAATATTGTGAAAAAGTTTTGAATTTTTGATCCATACCCTGCCCCAATGGGACGTATTTTCGGTTAGAGGTGAAAATAACCCAAGAAATGGATTCAAGAACTTCGAAGACCTGAAGCAGGCGAAAAGTTTGGAAAAAAGCACGAGAATAAGAAGTAATAACGAGTTTTCGTGTCAATGTTATAACTCAAAACGAAGAAAATTTCCAGAAGTAGAAATGTCGTGACTTAAAATGGGGTTTCTCCATTAAATATTGATAAAAGAAAGAGAAATTTTTGATTTTTGAAATCGAAAAATTCGTACTATTTCGTACCAGGTGCTTCAAATTATACTTTCTATGTCATTTTCGAACCCACACACTAAATATTCACCATTCACCACACAATCACATCAAAACGTGTCATTACGACTACAATATCATCACTAAACGCCAAAGAAACCCAATTCATTACACTCGAGGGTCGCGATGCGATAATCAATGGGCACCCGACGATGTTTAATTTCTCGAGCATTCTCTACAATGGAACTCAGTCGTCAAGTACTTCACCAATGACATTGTATTATACAAACAATAAGCAATTGGTAACTTGCATTCTTTACTTTACGATATAATCCAACGTACGTACATACGAGTATTTAAACACACTCGATCAAACCGTCTCGTGCATTTTCTAGAACTTGGGTATATCGAGAATAAAATATAATAATTTTTTTCTTTAGTACGTATACGTACCTATAAA
The DNA here is from genome assembly GCA_900064475.1 of Pseudococcus longispinus. Classification (NCBI taxonomy): domain Eukaryota; kingdom Metazoa; phylum Arthropoda; class Insecta; order Hemiptera; family Pseudococcidae; genus Pseudococcus; species Pseudococcus longispinus. The sequence goes on from FIZU01049839.1 coordinate 12,764, forward strand.
AATTGCAAGCACGAAAAAAAAATTCAAACGTCAGATTTATATGTAATGTATGTACATTTGCACAATGTCACACAGCTAAGTATAAGTACATTTTGACACGACGGTTTTTTTCTTCATTTTTTTTTTCAACATACACGTGTCGGTCATGGTCACATCATCGGATCGCCTATCAACCAGTTTACTCGATGATCAAAGGCTGATTGTTGCCATTTTAGCAGGTCGCTGGTCGATGATCGGCGTCGACGTCGGCGCCAATACGTATTCAAATCCATAATCGGACGATTAACGTTACATCATTTCTTCCTCTTGCACCCTTCGGCCTCATTCGTCCATCAATTCCGAGAAATTGTTATAATGTATACGAATCTATCTATATACGAACGATATGGCACTGTAGCTTGCACACTACGTATACATTTGATAGATCTTATACCATACGTATCGCTCTCTTCCTTGTATAAACTTTCATTTGTTCATAGTGTTGGTAAGTTTTGACTTGAGCTGTGCATCGGACAGTGATAAATTCAAAATCCGAGCTAAAAAAGTAACTTGATGAAGCGACGTGTACTTCGATCATCGTTCAAGGTCCCATTTTGAGGCTATCCTGGGCGCGCGCACAACACATCATCATCGCAGCACATCCATATACAGTATTTAGATTGTAACCGCGTACGCATTAATCAATTACGCGATATAGGCGGATTGGATTATTAATAAACCGCATACCCCGCCATACCCATCTTTCGGCAAAAAACACAACAACTACAAACAACAAACAACCGAACCTTATATCAACAAAATTAAGAGTAACCTCTTTTGACAGCTGCCACAATCTATATACTATATAAGCATGAAAGTCATGCACTTCGCACCTATACGTTATATTACCATCATTAACGCGAAAATTTTAACGACCCAACTACACGCATATCCGCTTGTACCGAGAGCAATTACATCGTGGGGGGTCGTCGTCGTTCTTTACTACGACATTTTTCAAAATTAACCTCGCAACTCTTCCGATAACCAGTACCCCGACCCGACCCATGCCAAGCCAGACTTCGACAATTTTCACTTACATTACGTACAACACGTTATTATATTGTTACGTTTAATTAAAACTAAAAATTAAAATAGTATGGCGACGCGACGTTTGTTTTATCTTTCATTTTTTTCTTTTTTTTTTGTGTTTTACTAATGGAATTTACGCATGTACGGCGGCGTGTTAATGTCCTTCGAAACAAAAGCGACACCAGAAAAAATCGAATCAATTATCAACTTGGTTCAACCACCATATTCCTGTGTGTGGTATATCAAAAGTTGCGTGCAGATGTGCCAGTCAACCCATGAACTGTCCCTGTATAGATTAGATTCAGTCCGTTTGATGAGTGAGAATTTTTCCGAAATGAATCTAAAACCTCTATTTTAGGTTTAAAACGTGAGAGGTCCAATGGAATGTTCATGAGTGGGCAACGAAATAGTTTAAAGCTGGAAAAAAAGTTTAAAAATCATGGAAATTGTCCTCAACGTAAAATGAAATCGTTGAAAATTTCGTAAAAAGCTTTTAAAGTGCCCTTAATACCGTTTGAAATTTCGGAAGAATTATTGAATTTTATAAATGTTGCTAAAAATGATGAAAAAAAAGAAGGAAATGTGTAAAATTTTCAAAAGTCACAAAAAAACACCATTAAAATATACAAGAAAGATTACATCGATTTTCGAGTCCAGAAAATCTAAAATAGCCTGATAAAATGTCGGGAAGTTGGTGTGATTTCTAAAATTTTCCAAGCTCAAAAAGCCTACAGTTTTGGTCTGACAAAATTTTTAAAAGTTTGCATGGCGAAATTTCGGGTCGTTTTTTTGCAGGTCTGGTCATCGCAAAATCATATCCTATGCTAATAATGAATTTGTCTAAAATAAGGTTAAAAATGCGTAAAGTATAATAAAAACTTTAAATTCTCCAAAATATTGGAATTTTCACAAAAAATTGTATCACAGAAAATGCAATAAGAATTTCTCCAATGTCAGAAAAATTATGTAATTCATTTTCAATTTCAAACTTCGTTGAAATGAAGCAAAAATTCATAAAATTATAATTAAGTCGTTCAAGATAAAGCTAAAATTCCTTAGAATCCCGTATAAATTCGTCAAAGTTTGAAAAAATGTTGCAAATTGTTATAGGGCACTCAAAAAAAGAACAAAAAATGTACATTGCACGCACAATTGCACATACGTTGATCCATGCATTTGTATGTCATCTGCCTTGCGTTTCCCGAATGATTTTTTGGACTTGAAAACAATTTCAGAGATTATGAAATTTGTCGACTTGAAATTTCAAAGATTCTCTTAGCACAATCTTTGAAATTTTGAAAGTACAAAAAGTCATCTGTCCACCTTTAAAAATTTTTCAATTCCAGAAAGTCAGAAACCTGTAAACTTTTCAAACTCCGAAGTTCAAAAATTCAATTTTTTGAAAAAAAAATTAGAACTTGAAATTTTATTCCTACCTAATCTAAAAAGTAAATTTTTTTAAAAAGTTGGAATCTAAAATTTTTTAAAAGTTCAAAAACTTGTTTTTTTTCATTTTTTTTTTTTTTGGAATTCCAAAAAGTCATTTTGGTAATACAAATTATAGTGGCGGAATTTCATGATACCAAAATTTTCGTATTCATGTCAAATTGATAGAACATCGATACAATTGCTTCAAATATTATAAAAGTTTACAAAACGAGAACAAAATTGTTTTAAATGCAAAAAATTGTTGAATTTCAATGAAAATCTGGTAAAATTAACGCAGAAATTGAAAAGAATTTCATCGAAAACGAGCGAATTTTCGCAAAAGTTACTTGAAATGTAACGAAAATGTAACACAAATATTGAATCATCATGACAATTTCGTTTGAAAATAACCTTTTAAAAAGTAATTTTATTTATTCCATATTTTGGGTGATTTTTACACACTTTCAGAATTTTTCAAGACATTTCGAACATCTTTTTAAAGAATAATTTCAATAGTTTCTAGATAATTTTTGTACAATTCTTATCAACATTTCAAGCATGAAATGAGGGAGGAGGGGGCTAAAATTCAAAAGTTATTACTATAATAGAATTTTTTCGAATTTTTCAACTCCACATGCAATTTTTGCAATTTTTTCCACCCAAAATCCAGAGATGGGTGAAATCATTTGCAAAAAAATTTCCAGAATCGTGACTTAAATCAATTAGTTGGATGATTTCAATGTGATGATTCAAAATCATTTCTGCAGGAATAATCTTCAATTTTTATGGAAAAAAATAATCAAAATCAAACCATATTTTTATAGAAGACGCTATTTAATATTGCGTGTAAGCACTACATAAATGATTTTAATTCAAATGAATTTTCTTCGTGTAAAAAATTCATTTAATTCATTAAAATCACAATCTAAATCATTGAGGTGAGCTAAAGATGTAAACATAAAAAGAAAGTTATTTGATGCAATGAACTTCACAATTATGAACACTGTTCGAAAAGGGGTCCAATTTCAAGATTTTTTTTTTAAATTGATGATTTTCATGAATCATAATTTTTTATAGTGAGAAAAATCAAGATTATTAATCATAATTTTAAATAATTTTTTACAAGATAATGTTCATGAATTTCAAGAATTTTGAAAATGATTCCATAATTTTGATTTAAAATCATTTTGCGAGAGTGATTTTGCCCATTAAAATATTCTCTGAATTACAATTTCCCAAATTGTTGCATTATTTGATTTCATAAGAAAATTTCAACCGAATTTAAAAGAGACAAGTCAAAATTTTCCCTTCTCAGATGGAATTGACATGAACTGCCTCTCGAGAAAAATATCTCAAAATCTGGGATTTCAATGAAAATTCATCAACTTATACGAATCTTTTCCACATCATTTCAATAATAAATATATTAAAAAATAATCAATAGTTGACCCCACCCCCTTCAATGAAAGTAGACTCCATCAAAAAACCATCCTTGTGATAAATCAACATGACCAATTAATCACTTTTTCGAGAGTGTACCCAAGTTCATTTTTGAACCCAATTATTTATTTGCTACTTAGGTAATGTTTTCCAAAAAAAAACAACAATAACAACTTAAAAATACGGAAAATGATCGGCGTGTTCGGTGTTCGTTGACTCATACATACATGCATGATAAATAAGTACTTGATGTTTACAAAATTTGCAAGAAAACAATATGCATGGACATTGAACCATTCAGAATGGAAAATTTAGTGCATTTTCCCGCAAATTATACACTGATACGATTACAATTGAAACGCATAATTTTTTTTTAAATCAACCAGAAAAATCTATCTTCGAAAATCACATTTTTTCAAATGTAATGATACTCCCGACATTCGAAAAATAACTTCTCACAATGCTAAGAATACAATGTGAGATAATCATTCCAAAAATTCATACAAATTTCCTAATCATAATTAAAATTTATCCAATGCAGGTTTCATAATGATCGAGAATTTTTTTCCCAAGTCCAGAAACAACCTTCAGCTTGGGCTATTTTATACGAAGGAACTATTTTAAAAAACCTTATGGTCATATCCTATAATGAAACCCGACAAAATTTTATTACACGTTTTAATACTCGTAATGGCGTTATGGGGACAAACTTTTTAAACAAAAATGAAGTACATTGAAGGACAACGATGATATTAGAAATCAGAATAGCCTCGTGTAATACGAAATTCATGGTTGAAAGTGAAAATTGTGAGTAAAACGATGGAAATTTTCTTTGTTAACCGTATCAAATTTTCGAACACGATCGTAAAATTTGAAATTTTTTCCTTCAAAAATAAATACTCGTAGATTTAACTATTATTATTCCATATTTTACTACCCTATTCGTGGCAAAAAAAATTCTCAACATTATAAATATCCATAGGAAATTCTTATCGATTCCCATCCATCATTTATCGACTTGTATAGGCTACAAACAATGGAAGGTGAAAATTTCCGCCAAATTCCTACCAACTGTGCCATACGTCCTCGAAAAATCTCAAATAAACGACCAACAATTAGCATATATCACTTTAAAGTAACGAATTATGTGAGACCATTGAACACATTATTGCACGCGCCGAGCCGTTTCGTCGACGATGGCAAGGAGGGGAAGAAGAGAAGAACTAAGGCGAGAAAAACACATACGACAAAAATAAAAGAAAGTAATAAACGATTATTGGTTTTGAGTTTCGCGTTTAATTAGTAATTTTTTCTTTTCTTTTGGGGCGACCTTGAAAAAGACTGAAATTTTTAACTACACATACACACCGATTTTTAATGCAACTATCAATCACCGAACGTTATATTATACTGGCTCGAGCATACGATACAGAAAGCAAACATTAACAATGCACGTTGTTCGGCCGCAGTGTCATAAATATTCGCGAAAAAAACTAGACGGAAATAAACGACATTAATATTATTTGAAATAATATTAGACAGGCGATGAATAGCGAAAAGTTTACACGTGTACTATATAATTTTTATATTCTATACAACGCAGTCTCTCGTTATAAATTCGTGATTTTTATTTTCACTTTTTTCTTTTTTTTTCTTTCTTCCAATTTATACGAACGATATTGCGCTTTTTCTAGGTTTTTCTCATTCTTTTCTCCTTCATTTTGACGTCGATATACTCATCCTCCGCAAGTTCTTTTTTTTCATTACTTTGTAAATTATACGACTTATTTATTTACTTCTACTCGCCTCTTTCGCATGGAAATTCGCGATACGTGCATCATCGTCGACTCGTTGTACACACAGTTCACTCATTTTTTGGCAATCGAGCAACTGCAGGAATTGGCGTAAAAACCAACATCGCTACAATGCAAATCCGGTACACGAACCCAGAGCTAACGCTGGCAAATCATTTATTTATCGTTTTCAAAATTGAAATTTAATTACCCATTAATTACATTTCCGAGAATTCGAACAAAAGAAACAATTGGATATAATTCTCTCGGCTTGATGACATTTTCAAATAATACCGCAGCGAATAACGAAACTTCTGCTGGTACGGTTATAACTTATAATACGCCTAATTGATGCCCTCGTGCGAAAATACGTTTCCAAAATAAATATTTCATATTCGATATCGTCTCTCGTTTGTATGCACGTTACATGTGGATACGTTTTATCAAAATTACAGATGATTTTTCCATTTTGGAGTCAGAATTTTTGGTTTGTTGGTCTTACACCATGAATCATTTGAAGAAAGCAAAGCACCAAATTTTTTCAGTAAATTTTCTTCAATTTTGCAGATACGTACAACTCCTCAAGTCTCTGGTTCTATTTTTAAAGAAAATAATTTTTTTCACTAATCGTTCAAGGGGATAAACATCTTTACTAGAACCAGTTCCTCGTCTTTTTAGATGAAATCAAAATGTCTGGAAAGTCTCATACAGTTTTTCACGAAATTGCATTTTAAAAAATTACAACGATTTTCTTAAAAAGAGAAAATATCAGAGATAATGCAACCTTAACAGGGACGCAACCAAAGGGGGCAGTCGACAGAGGGTAGTTTGCCCCCTGGACGTTTGGAAAGTCAGTAAATTGGTGATTTTCGGACATCAGTTGGCAAGAGCACAATTTTAACAACCAAAAAATTCACCTAATTTGAAAATGCCAACTAAATGTTCAAATTTTGAACAGTACATAAGCAAGTCAACGTTGAAAAACCGCAGGATAAAAATTTTTATTGGAAAAAATGTTGAAATTTCAGCTTTGAATGTCTTTTTTTGGAGAAATTTTTGTCCTTGCTTCGCTCGGACACATTATATTTCTTTCATTCAATAGCATAATTCCGAAATCATATGTAACTCAATTCTTTTCAAAAAAAAAAAGGAGAAGGAAGATTTTGGTTGGTAACACTGTTTTACATCACCTGAAGTGGTAAAAAGTAGTGAAAATGATTATTTCCCAAGAAAAAAAAGGAAAAATATGAAAACCAAACTTGATCTAATTCGACAAATCGATGGCCAATTCCAAAATAATGTAATTCTAATTTTTTTTCAATTTGTTTTTGTTTGGTAACACTGTCTTATATCTCTCAAAAATGAAAAAATTAACGAAAATGATTATTCCAACGAAATCATTGAAAACGTTTTTTGTGTCTCCTGTAAAATTTGCAAATTGTGAGTAGTGGTTTTGGAAGTTGGGACTAGGCCATCGCCTTGACAAAATAAGGAATATGTTTCAAAATTTGACATAAAACCACATTTTTACCCCTTGAATCAGCTGAATCAGTGGCATATTTAGGGAAGGTGGTTCAAGGGCGAGACTGTAACCCCTCTGATCACTACAGAAATTCTGGAAAAAATAATGAAATTTCAGATTTTAAATGCATTTTTTAGAAAAAAATTTCACCAAAACGCTTTAAAAAAATAAAATGATGAATATCTTTCTAAATTTTACATACAGTCAATTTTTTTCGTCAAGTTCCCTCCCCCTTGAATGTTTCTTTGTCTAGGTCACTGTCCACGACTGTCTAAATAAATATAAAGCTGGTTTTCAGTAATTATTGTAGTTGGCATTTCAAGTGATTTGCCCCCACCCTGAAAAATCATTTCAGTTTATCTATGAACCTTGAAATGCGCAGTTCAGTGCAATGGAGCATTCCAAATTTCTCATTTTCAAGTTTTAAACGCGATCTTTGATAGGGGTGTATCATTTCTGAACGTATTAGAAAATGCTGTTGAAAATTGACAAAAATGTATGTAGATATAAATAACGAATGAAATTTGTTAATTCACGTAAATAAATAATCGATTTTTAGCATCATTGCCCAAATCTGGTCAAATAGTTCCTCCAAAGGAGGATGTCAACTTGCCTTTCATCTCCACAAATCAGCAAGAGAAAAAGACAAGTCATTTTATTTTATACAAAACAAGTTTTACCAAAAATGAAAACACCACGATAATTAAAATTCGAAACCCTGCATTTTAAATTAAACAAAATCATGCACAAATTAACTCACCAGTCTAAAATTAATCTTGCATATCAAATACACGAACGAAATGTCTTCGATTGAGAGGAATCAACCAATGATATAAAAATACATAGATAATAAAGGAAATCTGTAACAAAATACAACAACCAAATTAGCCAAATTCGCATAAATAAAAACAACGATAATCCTAATCGAATATTCTAGTAAATAAATTATTCCCTACTCGAGCATTCAAAATTTGGCTTAATTGAATGAAAAATCAATTCAAATCATTGTCGAGTCAATGCCCAGTTTTGCGCGACACGATCATCCCACTATTTTCGAAAACTTCCAGCACACGTCGGCTTAAAGAATCACACGAATGAAGTTTACACACGATTTTTCAGTCTACCACAATAGAAGCGCTTTTATTGTAGTATATCCACTCGCTTGATACCATAATCCGAATTTCAACGAATTAATACCTTGCCGGAAACTAAAACCAACTTCGTGGTTTGGATTTTATTTCCTTTTCATGTCAAAAATTCAGCTATTTACGAAATTTTACAAAGTATTCAATCGTAACTTAATCGTGTCCCATCAAAAATATCAAATATATTTTAAAAATAGGTATAGAAACGGAGGAAAACTCGAGCATGAATTTCACGAGAAATGAAATAATTTTGTCCTTTTAATTTACTTCTCAAGGCAACGAATTATGAAAATAATTACAAATACGTAAGTATACCCAACAAACGAATTATATCAACGCAACCAAAATTATGGAATATTCCACAATGATTAAGTAATCATTCGGAGTATTTTGAGTACCATATCATCTCTTCTGGATTTTTTGGAGAAAAAAAATTAAAAAATGCCTCTTTTCTTTAATCTTTTCAATTCCAATTAGATTATTTTCTGTCGAAAAATTTGACAAGGTAAATTTTCAATCTCCAGTTTTCTAAGCATTTTTGCAAAATCACAATTAAAATTACTCGACCCAGCTTATTCTGCGAGAGAAATTTTCTAAAAAGAAAATTCGCCCAAAACACGATCCCATCTTGAAATTTTTTTTTCCTTCGGTTGAAAAGATATGTTCACTATACGTGCTTACTCGTTACATTAAACTTGAGACGATACAGCTGTACGAAGCAAAGAGGGAAGAATCGTTAACGGATCACGGAGGTTATATACTAATAATAAGGTGAGTCTTCACGCGTAGCAAATAAACAAATTACGTTTAATGTTTATTATACGAGATGTTTGTCATAGTAGGCGCCTTTCATTGCGTAATGTGACGCTACACTCTTTTTTTTCTGTTCCGCTTTTTGTTTCATTAATTCAATATTTCATAGATGATTTTTTCCAACGTTTTCATAATACATAATGTTATTTTTCAAATAAACTCGTATTGCGGTGTAAAACTGATAAGAAAAAATTGCCACGAAAAACACACATATAGATACGTAATTCATCAATCTTTTCAAATCGAACAGAACATTCACTCGTTGAAATTCTCAATCAAGTCGAATATTATCTCGATTATAAATCATCGACCATAAAAATTATTCATTAATGACCGAGAGAAAAAATCGTCAAAACACGAATAAAAAAATTAAACATATAATAAAATAAATAATAAAATATAAATTAAAATTTCGAAAACAATCAAAGGCAACCCGACCAAAAAATCCCTATACTGTTCGATTTTCATCTCCTGCTTCAGTGTACGCACTTATTTTCCATCTCATTTATGGCGGAGCAATTGAAAAAAAGACATAGGTGCGTAACGTCTCTTAACGTCTGAAACCGGTTTGCTCGTACGTATAAATGTAATAAACATGTAACGTTCTTCCGTATAAATTAAAGAAGGGCTCAGGCACAATGAAAAATAAATTAATACGGCAATTTTTACAGTAATTACATACTCGTTGCGACAATTTTCCATCATGTTTTTATTTTCAGCCATGTTTACCACGCCGAAGACTATTTTTGTCTGTACCATTCAATATTCATCCAACTATGGTCAAGGTAATCGATGATGTTGCGGTGGTAAAACGTGCTTTATAATAGTTTGTATGGATACAGATAAATGTTAGTACGTAGATGTAATTAAATAACTCATTAGGATTGGTTTTGGCCGACCAATGTAAGAGAAAATATGAAGATTTTGGTTTCGAATGCTACAGCTAAATTGTAAAAAATTCATGGACGAATAGCAGGGTTACCAGCTTAAGATTTTCCAATGTTATTGAATATTGCAAAGTTGGTTTCGCGAAGAATTCAATTAAATTTTGTAATCAGTGAATTTGTGAAGGAAGCTCAATTCGAAATTAATTTTTTTCCAAACCGATCAACATTGAAAAAAGAATGTGGAAAAATTGTCAAAAATATAAAAATTATATTAAAAATATAGTTTTTGAAAAGTCAAAGTTACTGAAATCGAAAAAATACTCGTTCAAAACGCAATTTAATTTTTTGCAAAAATTCTGTCTGTTATCAAAATCGATGAAAATTTTTTCTAGATCAATTTCTCAATGTTTTATGCGAAACCGTCAGAAATTTACCTACGAAATATGGTTAAAAATTTTGGGGTAAGGCGACTTCCACTTTCATTTATTTAACCCGTCTACAAACAAATTTCAACGTTTAGGAGGTGAAATTGCTTTAAAATAATACAATGTGAGGTAGACTGAAAAATTGAAATGAAAAGTCCTTATTCCAAAGACAATTTTCAAAAAGAGATTTCGTTTGAATTTTTTGTATTTTAATTAATATTTTTTCAATGGTTTTTAAATACGTATAATTAAGGTAAAAACATTAAAATTACGTTCTTTTCCTCTTCCAACCCTAATAAAAGCAAAAGTAAGCCAAAATAATTTTCAGGATTCGTCTTAACATGAGAACGAACAGAATATGTTCACTAAGAAAAAAAAATAGGAAATCGAAAAAATTTGTTTCCTATGTACAATGGAGATTTCAAATGATCAGTTGAAAAAATAAGGGAATGAACAACGAAAAAAATCGTTTGGTTTTAGATTTCTCAATTTGAACCGGTTCATTTCAGTTGCCTTATCCTTGATGTCACCAAAATAGCGAATATTTATCAAAAAAAATGAAAAATATGTTCTAAAAACTCAACATTTTTGAATCATATTCTCTAATAATTTGATATATTTTCAAAAAAATCCCTGAAATATGCAAACTATGTTCATAAAAAAAACTGAAACTATGGGATCATAACTAGTTACATTTTTCATCTTTGGTTACATTTTGTTACTATAATTTCTCCAGAAGTTACTATTTACTTTTTTCACGAATTTGCAGTTGAAAAAAAAAGTTAATAAAAAAATTCAGTAGGAATTCCAAATTAATTTCAAATGGTTATTTTTCAACATACAGGGAATTTGAAACAGCTGGGTAGTTCTAACTGTTGAAATTTCAATAAAAGTCATTTAAAATATTGTGAAAACTATGAAAAGATCTGAAACCCATACAAAATTCGTTTACTTAAATTTTTATAAAAACCAGTAAAAAAAATACAAAAGGTCAAGAAAAAACATGAACGTATCGAAAATCTCGAAAAAATAATGAAAATATTCTTGAAAATCGTTGAAAAATGCTACAAAAGTGATTGAAATGCCATAAACAACAAAGAAACATTCGCAAACTTTCTCAAAAATCAGTAAAAATAAGACAAACATTGAAAAAAAATTATGAAAATTTTATGAAAGTTCTAGTAGTTTTTACAAAACTTCTGATAGATTTCATGACTTTTTTGATCACTTTCACAACATTCTTGATGATTTTTCTAAAATTTTCGACAATTTATAAAAAAATTTAGATTATCTTCACGATTTTTTGATTTTTTTTCATACTTCAAACGGTTATTATGAAAATTGATGTTTTTTGGACTATTTTTACGATGTTTTTACAGATTTTCATGACAATTTTAATAATTTCAACAATATTTTTGGCGATTTTCATCATTTTTGGAGATTTTTTGACAATCTTTTCATATTTTAAATGAGTTGTGTTCAGTTTTTTTGCAAGATTCTCGACAGCTTTCATGAGTTTGGAAGTTTGGAGTCATTTCTACGACACAATATTAGGCTGATTTTTATGAAACGCTTGACCATTTCAACATCGTTTTCAAAAATTTTCATGATTTTTTGACCGATATGGTCATATTTTGAAGGTTTGAAACACTGTTACAATCTGAAATTTTTTAAATCTAAAAAGCCATCTAAGGTTTCAAAATTTCATCTATGTCAATAATCATGAAAATCAGCGTCTGTTTGGTTACTTTTGGGTTGCTTTTTCGATGAAAAATGTTTACCAAATAAACGCCAATGTGAAAAAATGTAATAAAGTCAAACCCTACAATATTTTTGAAGAAAAAAAAAACTCCAATCTGGGATACATATCAACTCCTCACAGACGCCATCATGGTATCATTTTGCATCAAAAACCCATCCCTGCAGCACTGATTCCATTCCACTCGCTCGTACAAATGCACCGAACCTTTCAACAGTTCGCTTCGAAATTACACATTTCCATTTCCTGACAATGCGTATAGTTATACACAACAACTTTGAAACTGAAACGCATCCATTGCGCAGGTGCTCGCCTACAAATCACGACCGTTAGCATCCTAAACACATACAATATACTCAGATTTGCATTGAAACGACGACTACGGCGTGAAAGAGAGAGAAAAAAATTATACCGCGACCTTACTCTCGAATCGCCATCACCACCAGCACCGAACGACGGGCCAATTCTTGGTCGAGATATACCGTAGTCGTCGTCGTTTCGCAAAAATAAATTTGTGTAGCCGACGGCGACGGCGGCGGTGGCCCGTGTTTATGCATTTGGAAGACGGCCACCAACGTCGGCGAAACTTACAATCTCAAAACCGCTTTATATACGTATAATACCGTACACGGATGTGTAACATCGAGCAAACATATGTAGAGTACGTAGTGTATATAAAATGTACACCATACATGTAAATTACCTTACCATACTAAGTATAAAATCAAAACCTCACCAGCCGCCATCAAATCCCAGGTAAAGGATCTCTCACACGAATGATCGCAATGCACCCCAACTCGCATCCGAAGGGTAAACGTTCGATACGCGATTCTATAACGGCTCGTCGAAACTCTCTCCACTTGTCAGATCTCCACAGGTATCGGTTCGACAACGAGTAAACAACTAAATACACCCCCATACCGTTGCACGAGAAAAGGTACCCTAGATATACACGTGTAGGTATTCTTGTCAAAACCAAGCCACCGATTTTATACGAAACGAATAAACCGACGAGTTTATCTTTAGATTATACAATGAAACAAAATCTCACTCTGGACAAACCGTAGATACACAATTGATAGAAGTATGCAAGAGACGATTTCGTTACAGCCATTTTTATACGAAGGATTCTTGTTCGATAGAGGGTTCAGGCTTGATTTTTTGCTAACCACCTTTTCAGCATTCATCATACGCTGAATGGGGATAAATTTGAAATAGGTAAATTGTCGGGTGGAAGTGAAGGATAGAAATTTTGAAGAAAATTGTGATTTACTCTTAAAATTATCAATTTTTTTAATTGCATATTTTTTCCATTGGAAATTTCTGAAAGTATTTTAAACTTTGGAAGAAAACTTGGAAGAAAAAAAGAGAGGAACAGGTGAGATAACTAAGTAGTATAAAAGTAAACTTCATAAAATTAATCCACCATTATGTGAAGTTGGTATCATTTTATACACATTTTTATAAATATGTCCATGCCACGAATGAAACATTGGATTTTCAACAGAATCGTAATTTTTTCTACCAACTGATCAATTTCTTCGAATACAATACGTCGAAGCCAATTTCTTTTTCTCTGAAACCTAACGGGATCACATCAAGGTCAAATGTGAAATTTTTGGAACTATTTGTATTAAAATCAACAGGTGTTCAAATAATAAAATTTCCACATATTTCTCTTCAAGTATTCTAAAATGGGTATTATTTTTCAAGGATTTTGAAATAGAGCTGAAATATATCTAACGTGTCAGAGTTTATAATTTTCGAGAGATTTTATATGTAACTATGCATGATATTCGTCAATCAATTCATTTTGAAAATTCTTGGAAGAGGTGAACAGACTGAATTGAATATTTGACAAAGTTGCCAAAAAATTAACCAGAAAAGGTTAGAATCATAAAAATGCCCTAAAAATCCGAAAAATGGCCGAATAATTCTAAACATGTTTTAAAAAGTCGTGAAAACAGTAAAATATGCTCAAATATGCTTTTAGGGAAAAATTTGATAAAATATGCTCTAACAAATAGGGCTCAAGCTGCTCAAAATCTTCTGGAACGTAAAGAAATCTTGACAATTTTCGATAGGATGCAATAGGAAAAAATATACTTATTAAAACTTGTACGCATGTTTCCTAACCCTACTGATTAGTAGGAATGGGATATGTACTTACGAAAAAGTGTTGAAATATGCTCTTAAAATATTCCAGTGGAAAATATGCAAAAATATTCCCTAAAATCGAGAAACATGCACGAATATTCCCTAACGTCATGGGTATCAACTCATGTTATTAAACAAAAAATACTTTTACAAAAGATAAAGGAATTTAATTTGTTTTTTTTTTTTTAATTTTAAATAAAAAATAATTGAGATCCCGCAGTCACAAACTTTTTGACTTTTAGTAGGTATCAATATTCAAAATTTAAAAAAAAATTGGAAGAAATTTTGTTTTTGTTTTTTCCAATTTTTCGCAAAATTTTGCGTAATATTCCCTTAAAATTGATTAAATATGCTAAAATATGCATTTATAGGTGAAATAAGTACCTACCTATGCAAAAAATATGCTCTAGCAAATAGGACCCATTTCAACGGAAATTTCATAACACGTAAAGTAAAGATATTACGGATATCCCGTGTGGATAACGTAATAAAAAAATATGTATTTACATATTTTTCTGATCCCTACTGATTAGATGTATACGATTCGTCTATTCTTATTATACATTCGTGGTTCAAAAGTCAATTATTAGGTTTCCTCAACCCAACAGAACATTTTATACATCTTCATGAGGAAATCATGCATCACTCATATAGAAACTTCAATGTTTTCCATAAGATTTTTTAAAGCAAATTTGATAAAAATTCTGATATTTCAAGAACCAATAAGGTCATTTTCCCATAGGTACTTTCAGAATATAAAATTCAAGACTGTACAAAATCACCCACAAGCATGTTTTCCCTTATATGAAAGAGAAAACATGTTTTTGAGAATGATTTATTGGTTTATTTACTGAAATATCAGATTTTGAAAAAACAGTAGAACAAAATTACAATCAAGTCTTCTTTGGAATCGTGAATAAATTTCAGAGCTTTGTCTGTGCAATATTAAATTTTAATGTTTTCTAATGACTAGATATTAATTAAAAATACCTATTTTGACAAAATTTCATCATCAGGGATCATAAATGAATTCTTTCAAAACAAGTACATGTAACATAAGTAACCATTTTTCATTAAAAAAATAACAAAAAATTATCTAACCAAACGCCAATTTTCAAGCTTGGGAGAAACAACTGAGGTTCAAAAGAAAGTGGTTTGTCTCTTTTCGAAAAAAATTGGTTTTTTAGAATCCCCCCTCCATGCAACCAAAATAGTTCAAATTTCATATTCACATTTGAAGTAAGCAAAAGTAACATTGAAAAATTTTTTTACAAAATTTTAATATTTAAATTTTGCCCCTCTCACTGAATTTGAGGCCTCAAAACCAAAAATTCTCATTTTTAGTAAATTTTAGTTCATATATTAATCGAGTTTCCAAATAAAAATTTTTCCTTTCTAGCTATAACAAAACCTGAGTAATTTGATGAAAAAAAATGTTGGAAATGAGTGGTGTTGATTCTAGTAGTTTACTGTTTTTCAGTCAGAGAGCTGACTCGAAAAATCACAAAAAATGCTAAAACTGACTTCGAGTTCTTTTCAATTTTTTTATAAATTTTTTTCGAACTTGAAAATTATTAAAAAGGTACTTTTGAGTAACTTTTGGAGAAAATGGCAGGTAACAAAAAGTAACCAGTTACAATGTCTGCATCTTCAATACAAGCATTCTACTGAAAAGTTATCAAATTATAGCACTAATCACTTTCTTGTGATCAATGAGTGAAATGACCTCGTGGTTTAAACTCATAAAAAAACATCATAAAATTCGCATGATGAAATAACGTTTCTGTAACTTTTCAAAATTTTATTAGCCAATTTTTGGTGCCCAAATTATGGTGTAGAATTTTTTACTTTTTCCCCAATCTTAAAACATATCCATGTTAAAAAAGACTGCCATTGAATTAACGACTTCACATGAATTTTCACTGAAATGTTAAGGAAATTGTATAAAAAATCATTATTAAAAAAAAATTTAAATCAATCCACACCCCAAACAGTAATCTCTGTTTATTGGCTCTCACACTCTGGCATTCAAAGAAAAAATCGAATGACTTCATCTCTTCCTTAAACTTTTATTTAGAACACCAAACTAAAGATATATGTTCTCCATTAAAAATTTTTATCAGCAACATACTGACACAGAAATCAATCGAAGCTAGATTCTAAGATAGAAACATGGGGGAAAACCTGTGATCACCAAAAGAAAGAACAAAACTGTAGGACATCCACCAGCCACCTGTTCTGACTGCTTGATTTCAGCCTTGTAAATTCTAATTCTTCAAAGTCGTTCAAGGATTAACAGATATTCATGCAGAATTATTGATACCAAATAACTAAATCAGGGTAATTCATTCATTCATATCGGATGAAGAATTCAAGACTTTCTGAGAAGTGTTTCAAATTGAATTTTAGGGTATTGGATGGATGAAGAATGCGAACACATGAAACTAAAGAACTGAAACTCTTTGGAAAAGGCTTAAAAGTAATACTCGGCATTTCATTCCCCAAAAGCATTATTGAATCTTTATTTTTAAAAACATGAAGTTTGACAAAGAGCCTTAATACAGCGGAAGGTTTTTGCTCCGTTTTACAAAATATTGTTACTCGTGTTGAACATCTGTCGTTCCATTTGACAGCTCTGTAAAACAAATTTTTCAGTATGTCTAATTACAGAATTTCCTATTCAGAACAGTCGACTAGTTGAAATTGAATTTTCAAAGAATCGTATTTCAATCGTTAAGTTTACTGTATTCTTCAAATTTTTCACACTGTCCAATATCACTCGGAAATATTTCTCTTTCCAAAAATCCTCGTGGCGTTTCTCCAAATCACCATCCTCTCCGAGAGGAATTCTGAGAATAGTAAATCCTCAGACACGCAAAAAATCTCGCTGCATAGTAACAATCCCAAATCCAAACACTACAAAGGTCCACCGGTACATCCTCCAGCATCCATCTATCCATCTCCCATCAAAACATCGAAAAAACCCACCAGCACAACAAAAATTCCATCCTTATACCTACACACGCACGAAGGAATTAATAACCTCAAAAAGCCTCGCTTCTTCATCCGAATCAAATCCATCTTCTATGTTTTACGAGTAAAACGGTACCAGTACGGTATTTCGGGTTGAAACGCATTATTTACACCTTGCCTACCCGCCAACGATCCGGCTACATGCTACATGCACATTAATACCATCAACAACACGCTTATACCAATACCAAACCAAAACAAGCTGGGTGCACAACCAGAACCAGCAAACTAAGTCACTTGTATAATTGGCAACGCTGCACCACATCGGAACCAATGCGACGCCGCCGCAGTTACCGCCTAGTTTTTATTAAATGAGAAAACTAAATGCCATCTTTCATTTACTTCCGTTCACGTGCAAGGATCGTATGCGTTCTACGAAGTACGATTACGACTTCGACGAGTATGTATGATACATATAAGTTCATGTATCTCATACTCATTCAAAACCACCTTTCCTTTGTGCTCCATCGTCGGTCGTGCACCTCGGCCAAAAATCTATACTTGTAGGCCTATCCTATACACTACAGAATACACCATGTATTCGAGGTACGTTATAAATACCTATTCGTACATCCAGCAAATGTATTTTTGTAACACGGGTGTCTGGGTGGATCGATTGACCTTTTTCCTATTTATTTTACAAAAGCTGAACGAAAATTGCTCAAAATTTATCCAAATGAGGATAGAATTTTCAAAATTTGAAAAAAAAACACTCAAAAAACTATCAAAGATTATCTCAGTCTCATTCAAATGTATCAAATAGATAGTGATTTAGTGAGCTCGAGCAACAGAAGGATGAAAAATTTACCAAAAAAAAGCCACATTCGAAATGAAAATTTACTCATTTTTCCCATGATTTGAAGGGTCAACGAAATGATACGATGGTGAGTACTCAAATATCCAAAAATATAAACTTAAAAAAAAGACAAGACACCAAAGGTTTAATTTCAAGCCCTATTTTCGTAGCCCAAATGGGATCGTATTTGTATGGATCTCCCCTCCCCTCAAATTCAGTTTCGTCATCTGCTTGCATTCTTTATCACCGATTTCTTCACGTGTTTTGGTTCTTGGTTACTCCATTCGATGATCACCAAACTAATCCCTTCAAATTCATTATTCGAGGGATTTTAGAAAACATTTGGGAGGACTCATTGGTAACATGCACGAATTCGAATAATTTAATGCAAAATATAAGAGGAAATCATAATCTCAAATCCTCTAAAAAGAACATAAAGATGAACAAAAATAATATTATGATGAAAAGGATGAAGTTTCTCTAAATATTAATACTTTACTTTCCATCAAATACTGAACATTTTCAACAAAACTATTTCTATCAAGTCTGTGAATTGAACCCCGAGTTATATTAGACAAACTATATTTTCATTCTGGTATACTCAACAATTTAAATTGCATGGTTTCCCAAAAATAAGAGGACAAAAAAACAAAATCTAACTAAACTTGATGACAATTGGTGGAAAAATGTAGACTAACAAAATGGATGATTCTTTCTAGTCTTTATTTTCCAATTTAAAGTTACTTAATGCTTTCTGCATTTACGAAGTCTGAATTTCACTAAAAACCAGTCTATTTACTATTTAGACTTCCACACCCTTCACCTTTCTTCATCTGTATCTCGAGTATTTCTACATTATTTTCATGCTCAAGGCAATTAATGTAGTAGTCCTATTTCAAAAAAATGTACCTACTTACTAAATTTTGGTCTGATAAAATAGAACAATGGACAACTTGCAATCCCCTCCGATATGGTAATAGTATATTACAATACAAGGGTGGGAAGGGAACTATTACGTGTCGAGCGCGTG
>FIZU01049849.1:0-32942 GCA_900064475.1 Pseudococcus longispinus
ATTGGAAAAAAAATTTTAAATCAGCAAAAGCATATCCTATGTTTTATAGTTTCATGGGTGGTATGGAAATGACGGTGACTTTTTTTAATTCTGGATTCTGAATAACTCTAGAGAAATGTAAAAATGCCTATTTGTACCTATGTAGAAAGATGATTACAAGATAGAGACATTGGAGTAGCAAAGCTGGTTTCAGAGGGGAAGAATTAGGGTAGAATTACCTCCAGGGTAGAAAAAAATCAAGTAATTGAGAATGATGCATGAAGGTTGAATCTGAACTTTTTTTTAGAAAATCCGGTAAATGGATTGAACTATGGTTTCAAAAGAATTGAGAATTTTTGTTTTGGCTGAAGGTCTCATCCCTCTCATCAGAATTTATAAAGGAAAATTTTCTAAGATTTTAAGGAAAAAACTAGAAGAATAAATATGGCACAACTTTCGTTTGAAAATTCTCAAGTACCTATGAATTTTTGGAGAAAATTTTTCAAAACCATTGGAAAAAATTTGGCAACATTTAAAATGAATCAAATATGTTGGAGAGGTAACCTCAACATTTCAGACGAGATACCCATGTTCTTAGGAGCATAATATTTATAGGAAATACGTTTCAACTTAGCACAAAAGTATGTGTTTTTTCAAAGCCCACCAAAAAATTGCGGTTTGAGCAAAAATAGGGTGAAAATTCAAGAGAGGAAAGGGAGATTTGGGAAAAAATATACAGTATGAATGTACAACTTAAAAAAATGTTTATTATTTTATCAAAAAAGGAAATTAAAAATTTATCAACCCCGAGCAAAAGAATCACATTTTGAGATATTTTTCAAAATTTTCAAGCTTCATTGAAATTTTCAAACTGATTTTTCATTAAAATGTTGAATTGTGATTTATTTTTTACAGCTCAAAATCTCTTACGAGTACCTAAAAAATACGTTGTTTCAAACTATTATTGACAGATTCATAATTTGAAAGTTGACCGAAATTGAGATTCATTCAATAAACTAGTGTTTGTCTCTATGGTTCAAAATGTTTATTAATTCCACCAAAGGAATAAAAAAGTAATTTAAATCAGAGTTAGGTACCTACCTAACTCCCTATACATATTTACCAATTTCAAAGATAGGTACCAGTAAAGCTATAAGATGACTTTTTTATCAGTCTGGTACGAATAGGATTAATTTTACATCCACTCGACTAACACAAGCTGAATTTAGTTTACACCATCTCATAAAAAAATAATTTTAAGAACATCTAGCTCTAAACCTTGAACTTGGCACAGATCATTGCCTTTGGTATTACTGCTATCAAGTATTCATACCTTAAGACGTATCCAATATACTTTGATATTCAGTACGCTCGTTTACAATTTTAATTTAAATAAGTACCAACGTTATTCGAATTGAAATAAGTCATTTATTGAAAAACGCACTACCTACCGAACAATATTCTTATTAATGGTAATATAAAGTTTCTATTTGAAGAAGAAGAAAAAACCAACTGCACAGGTTTTTTCACTTTTATAATTTTAATTAATTTTTCCTCAACAAATTACAGACAAATAACCGCTACATTAAATTAAGAAAATCTCGGAGTCATTAAAAAGCAAAAAAAAAAAGTCGAGTCGAGTTTTTTGATGTTAGGCTGCGATTGATCTCTTGGCTGTTATAAAAAGAATATTCTCCTCATCTTATAAGCAATACGAATTAGTGCAATTAAAGTTGTAAAATGTGATGCAAAGATATTAATAAACCGTAGATATTTTTTATCCTTTATAAAAAAAAAAAATTAAAAAAGGGAAGATTAAAAAAAAACGTAGATAAAAAAACTTTATAGCACGATTTAAAAGGATAAATTTTAAAAGAATAGGAAACTTCTCTTGAAAACTTTTTTTTCTCAACATTAAAGTTGAAAACATGACGCTAATTGTCAGAGATTCGTTTTTAATTACATTAATGTGCGAGGAGGTGGCCGGCTTCGTTGAGTTCATTTTTAACGGCATGGAAATTTGAAGAAGGAAAAAAAAGCGAGGGACGTTATTCCACAATCCACACATAGCCCGATTTCACGTTAAATTAACCCAGAACGTTTCGGTTTTTGTTGTTATCTCATTAAATATACAATTTTTACCGGGAAATTTTTTCCTTCGGGGGAATTTTTTTTGGTGTAAAATTTCAGTCTGTTAACGTCGTCGTAGGTTGATAAATTATGGCAGATCGATTTTTATTCAGAAAGTGAGGTGGGCAAATGGGCAGATTGAAGTTGCCTGCTTCGCTATAAGCACTTTTATAGGAATAAATTTTGGAGGGATTTTTTTGCACGTTTGGGAATTTTTGGGTGTTTTTTTTTTCGTTCCCTGTAGGCACAATAATCAAATTTTTGAAAGGTGAAAATCGGAAAAAGATGATCTCACTACTTATGAGGTAGAAATACTGCAACTGTAGAGACTTTGCAAATTGTTACAAGATAGCTTAAAATTTCACATTTTACTGTCATTTCAAGCGACGAAAAAAAATACGAAGCAGTGAATCAAAATGGGAAGAAATATTGTAAGAACATCTTTACAAGAAGTAACTTTGGACAAAACAAATAAAAATTTCGTTCATTTTCAACTAAAATCAACATTTTTTGATAATAATGCAAAGAAAGAGATATAAATTAGGAAGGGAGGGGCAGGAGCACAACTTTCTCGAAATTTTTTCTACATCAATGTAAAATCACCTGACGAGTTCATAAAAAAAAATTGGAGTGGTGGCTGATTTCATCTACCAACTCGACTAGGCTCTTTCTTTTATTTGTTAAAATTCTTCAAGGTCAAAATTCGAATTTTTTGTACATATGTTATCGATTATTCGAGTTTTTTTTCCCGAATTCGACCCCTTTTTCTGCCCTTCTAAATGTAGCAAATTGTAAATTCGTTCGATTGGTTCAATTTCAAAAAACTTTTAAACCCATTCTAAGCTTTGGAAATAAACCAAAACAGTATTTTATCTCTTTTGGAAATTTTCGTAAAATAAAAAATGCACCCCATATACGTATCTACGACTCTACGTACAAAGAAGCCTGGAGAAACACGCAACTGTCGTAAAAAACGCTCGGCCCCGATGACTTGAGAATTTCGCTCCGGGATCGTCTTAGGTCTTAATTTTTTCTAATTTAAACCATAAATTGGTAATCCGAACCGCGCGTGTTTTTCCGATTTCATTGGTCGGTTGCGAGCTACATAAATACATACGAAGGCACAAAGTCGAGAGGGTTGCCTATTGCGGATACCGCCATGCCGCAAGTTCGCTGTAATAATTTAAATTCTCAATTTACTAAAATGTAAAGTAACGTTTTCGTTAAGTTTTACACGGTGTTTATGTTGTAAAACTTTGTCACTGTATAATTTACCAATGTTGAATTTTTGTTCAAGCTTAAAACTATAAAATACAAAAGTGATCCTTAAATTTGCGCGTTGTAATAGCATTAAAAATACAACTTGACTCCTTAACACCCAAAACGTCTTAACTTTTATTAATGAACGTATTGCCGAAAAGTATTAAGAGATTTGACACAGTTCAGGAGAATTTTCCGTTACGCTTACGCACGCGAGAATGCTACGAAACATGGCTTCGCTCGGTTTCGGGAGATGCGATGGGTTAATATATGCGCGAATTTAAATTTCGTACTTTCGGCATGTACAATGTTGTTGGTAAGTACGTAGAACGTATAAAATTTCAAAAATATGGTAAACATATGTAGAGAGCTGTTTTGTGGCGAAATTTCGCATCGTGGCTAAAAAATTAACACAATATGTGAATATTTGCTGGCTCCGGCTACGATCGGGGCGAATATTTTTTAATGAAATCAACGTCGTGCTTACAAGTACGTTAGCCCCTGTTATAAAGGGTTTCCAAAACTCGGTAATATCAATCATTACCGAAATACGTGAGTAGAATAAGTAACCCTACGTAACGAGTCCGTTCGTCGTGAACGGAGCTGAACATGTTATGTATAGCTAAACCCATAGAAAGAAACCTCATCACTCGTACGTTACCGATAGTCGTTCATTTTGAATTCCATTCGTTGTACATGGTGTTTAAAATTTTCAAACGTTGGTGTTTGTTATGGCTGGCGCGTTCGTGTTGTAAATTCGCCTCTTAAAATATTATTTCTTTTAATAAAAATCGAAACCTTACGTATGCTACGTACCGAGTTTTTTCAATGTCGATGATCGTTGGGTGGTTTGGTTGATGATTGCACATTATTCCATATACTTAGTCAAATTCTGCCATTATAACCTATTAAATCTTGTTATTACTTCCTATTACAGTACTTTTTTACAAACATTTCGGCTAGCTACGGGTTTTTGATGCCCCTGAATCCTTTTCCGGTGTTATTATGACACTCGACCAAAAATATGTTCCCCTACGGCGGGGAGATGGATCCAAAATTCAATTTTTTTGACGCTATTAAATGAGGTATTAGAATGTATGTTTTTTGACATCTCGAGTCCATTTTAAACGTCTGCCTCTGAAAGTTGAGAGGGTGCGACTCGCCATTTCTGATGAAGTAGATTTGAAATAAACCCCCAAAAAGATGCATCAAGTAGCTTGAGTCTATATGATATGAAAAAATGAGAATAATTTCAGCTTCTATTAGGCGCTAATTCAACCAAAAACCTATTTTTAAAAAATAAGAATTCGGCACCATAAATGAGAATTCGGCACAAAAATTATAGATTTGAAACTGTAAATAAGGATAGCACCAACAATTAAGAATTTCGCACCGACATAATGATTAGGCACTGCCATTTAATGATTCGGCATTGCAAATTCTAACTTACTGTGCTGAATCATTAAATGTCAGATGCCGAATTCTAATTGTCAATGCCGAATCATATTTTTCGGTGCCGAATGTGCCAAAATCGTATTTTCTTTGTCAAATCCTCATTTGCAGTGCCAAATCCAGATTTGCAGTTCTGAATGATCAATTGTTGGTGCCAAATCATTAATTTTCCGTGCTAAATTCTAATTTGCTGTGCCAATTCATTAATTGCCAATGTCGAATCCTTATTTGCAATGCCAAATTATTAATTGTTAGTGCCAAATTCATATTTGCAGTTCTGAATGATCAATTGTCGGTGCCAAATCATCAATGTTCCGTGCCGTTGGCCCCGACATATAATAATTCAGCATGCTAAATTCTATTTAGCCATGCCGAATCATTACGCGTATATGTCTGTGACCAATCTTTAATTGTCGGAGCCAAATTCTGATTTGCGATGCCGAATCATTAAATGTCAGTGCCGAATACAAATTGTCGGTGCCAGATCACCGCCAATCAGAATTTGGCACTGACAATTAATGATTTGGCACAAACAATTAAGGATTTGTGCCGAATCCTTAATTGTTTGTGCCAAATCATTAATTGTCGGCGCCAAATTCTGATTTGTGGTGATCTGGCACCGACAATTTGAATTCGGCACTGACAATCAAAGATTTGGCACTGACAATTGAAGATTCGGCACCAAAAATAAGGATTAAGCACATAATTTGGCACTGACAAGTAAGGATTTGGTTGAGAATTGCAGAATATAAAAATTCGTTACGAGAATTCATATTTTAAGCATACAGTAAACCCTCAATTCGAAAACTCCACGTAAGACTCGAACCCATATAATGCATTAACTTCTTTCAGTCCCTTGAAATCTCCCATAAAACTCCATGCAAAAAATTTGAAAAAAACTCAGAAAACCTGCAATAATATGCAACCTTGTTAGGACGCAAACTCCAGATGATAAACGATAATTTTTTCACAATTTGGAATTTTTTACCTCCATAACACGCGATGTCATTCACAATTGTATGGATTTTGTGCATGTATGAAAACAGAAAATATTATTCTCTTAACCAACATGGAAGCCATATTTGTAATCGCTAATCAGCGCCCTAGAATCAGTCAGAAAAGATTTTGAAAAAATTTGCATCTTCCAACTCTCTTTTGAGCTCATATTTTATGAATGAAGAAATTTCTTATTCATTTTTTACAGGGGAGAGCTAATTTTTTTCCAGTGTCATTCACTAATCATATTACACTAAATTAATTAGTTAATGGAAGGAAATTTTTAAATTTCAAAATTATTAATGGTTTCTTTAACAATCTGAAAACTTGAGTAAACTTGAACCTCTTTACTTCTCGTCTAAAGAAACTGAATTTTTAAACTCGACTTCATTTTTACAGCAGGCAGTTTTTCTAAATTTCAAAGGAATCTTCAAAAATTGAAAAAAAATCAAACAGGGGATATTTTACTTATTTGAGAAAAAAATATGATGAGGGGAAGGGTGGGCCGTGTTGTCATTCTGAGATTTGGGTAAAAAAAATGTTTAGAAGTAAGAAAATGGAATTTCAATCAGTGGACGTTAGAGGGCGTTCGTGCATAGTCTTTTTAATCAGTATTTTTTTTAGGCATTTGTCGCTAATCGGAATAAACAATACCATTTCTACTTGTTGAATTTATAAGAAGTCAGAAAGATTTACTCGACTTATTGAAGTTTGTGAACGAATTTGAATGTTGTCCCGGTCCAGATGCAAAATTAATCGACGCCTGCATCAGTAAAAAATACAAATAATATCCCTTCCATTCAATCATCTGTAAAATATTATTCTGTCTATAAATAATATATGCATACGAGATACGAATAATGTTGGCTAAAAACATTGGCACGATCTGAACCAAATGAGAGCATTTGGGCGACAATGGCCAAGCTGAGACCATTTTTTTGCACAATGCCCATTCTCCCACGGTGAGAGTCTCGTGGAGCCGGCCATGTTACCACACAACTTATCAGGCGAAATGTTCCATCAAGTGTAGTGGATATCAGGATACGAGTAAAATTCGATTTTAGTGTATACATCAATAAAACGAACCACAAAAATAAATTCTCCCTTATAACTGTTTCCAGAGTCCAAACAAACGAAATTCGAGAGTAACATGAAACGTAGGTAGACATACTTCGATATTTGTATGTTTAGTCAGGCCAAATGTACATATACTTTATGAACGTTGCAAGCTAACGCCAAAAAACCAACATGTAATAAATTCCAATGCACGAATACATAGAAGCAGAGATTTAATTGATAATTATAACGATCATATATTCGTCTATATTAATACGTATTGCATTTATTAGTAATTACTTGGTCTAGCGACGTAAAACTTTATCAACGTAGATTACGCTAATGCCCAAGTGATTCATAAAACAATTATTTCCAACTTTTCGTATTAATGCGCCATTATACACAATAAGAAAACGCACATTTATAATAATACCGAGAAATGGTTATACCGCCATGCCGTGAAAAACAAAACGAGAACTGAAACATTATTAGAAGCGCATTAAAGCAAGGCCTTTTGTATTTTTTGTTAGGCTCAGTCTGGCTGGAAATGAAATCGTGTCGATTTTTCGAGTTTTATTTTCCCTCTTTTTTCTTTTTTTTCTACCTTCGAATAATCTGCCTGCGTGTATGGTATTTTTATAAAAGGAGAATGAAACAGATTTTTTACGGATGAGGTTTCTATTTTTTTTTCGAGGCGAAGGGTTGCGGTTTTATTATTTGATGTTTTTTTTTTTTTTTTTGAAAATTGCGTCGAAGTATTACAGTCGAATATTTCCGATTCAATTAGAGTTTCAAGTGATGTATGCGGAAAAAATTACTCAAATAGGTATCTAAAAAGTTTAATTAAAGGTAGGTAAAGTTTTGTAAGTCCTGCGTGGTGAAATTTTTTGTTTCTATGCACAGGGTACCCAAAAAATCACTCATAAAGTGTGTTCATTCTCAAGAAATTCAAATAAAGAAAGGGTAGGTATTTCAATTTGGTATAGAAACAGTCCAAAAGAACAGTTCTTATAAGACATATATTATTGAAATCGGTTCAGTGGTTCTCAACCTTTTACCAATAATTCCTTGAAAAATTAAGCCAAATTTTTCTCTTTTTGGAAGAATAGCTAGCCCCACTCCTCATTGAAAAAAATCACAGAATGAAAAATAATGGTCTCTTAGGTGTTTTAGGTCCCCGGTTGGTGTAGTGGATAGAGCCTCGGCTTTTCGAACAAGAAGTCGTTGGTTCAAATCCTACTGCGGACGCAAGTGTAAACGTGCAATGTATCTACGTACATTGTCATCTATTGCACGTTACACACCGGGCACAGACAGTTCGCAGTTGAGATAACAAAATGTGCGTAATTTGTTATCGGCATCCAAATTAACTGCAACTGGTTCGAGCGACTACTAGATGGGGCTAATATCGCTGAACTCAACGTTTAATTACGTGGCTAGCGATGCGATGGGTCTCAAGTAGATAGCGTAGAAAGCAACGGGAAACTACTACGTGAATGCTCAATAATTCCCTAGAATAATCGTCGGGATACAGGCATTTATGAATAAGAACCAGAGTGTTCACAACATTCAGCCTTAAAATACCCAATTTGGCTTCAGGGTTCCCGACGATTGCCAACGCCTAGCTATAGGTATGGCACTAGACGACGACGAGGTGTTTTACTCCAGACTATTTTTGTATCCCTAATTTCTTTTTCACGTAAATTTTTTGGGACACCCGAGTTTAAAAATGATTAGGTGAATGATACGAAAAAAAGTTTCAAACAAAAGTTGTAGATAATTGAAAAAGCTTTCTTTTTTATTCTACAATTTTTTTTTCTATCGGTCAATGGAAAGGAGCTATTCATCTTAGAAGTGAGAAAATTAAAGAAAAATTTAGGACTTGTGAGATTTCAAACCACATTTTGGACTTGGAAAATTTCAGAGAGATCGTTCTAACTTCTAGGCAATTTATTAGACAGAGGTTACCTGCCTTTTAGACATTTTGTCGGAGTTTAGACTTCTTCGACTTGAAAAATTCAAGAGATTTTGACTTTTAGGACTTGTAAAAACTTGGACCATTTCAAAATTTGATATTCAGACATTTTATCAAACTTGCAAACATTTTGTCAGACTTTACAATTTTACATAAAAAGTAAAAGCACATTATACTTCCATATGTAATATGGAAACAAAGCCAACCAGGGGGGTCCAAGAGGCGGAGTCATCCTGGCAAGGCCTGAAAGGATGAGTTATGATCTTTGATCAAATTTTTTTTAAATTAATCCATTTCGTTTTTTTTCAAGTTCAAATTTCATTGGATGGAGAAAATTGAAAATTGAAAATTTTGCACACTCCATTCTCCTCTACAATCCAACTTATCCGCACCAAAACTGAAATCCATCGTTTTAAGAAACTAGTTGAAAATTCTTCACAACTCCAACTCAATCTACCACCACTTAAACATATAATTGAAGAAGTTGATTGTAATGGAAAATATCGACGAGAAATGCTTGTTAATCGTTCGATAAAATTTCCAATCGGTCTGTAAGTGAGCTCTAGAAACTTAGAGACTGGCGCGAGTGCGGATTAGTAGCAGGTACACCTATATACGTATCTACGCATACGTAGATTAGCATTTGAGAACTTCCTGAACACGCACAAGACATCGTAAAGCCCACGGAAACTCATTACAACCGCGATAATTACTTTCACGGCGGTTTCCGTTCGGTATAATTATACAGAATAGAATCTTTTCATGTTTAAATGGAAACCGTATTGTGTTAGGTTTTGAAATAGGTGTTTGTATAAAAAAGTGTCAGTCGATTTGCTAAAACGCTTTCTCGTAACGATGAACTGAAAACGCAGTCTTTCCTTCGCTGCCACCGCATCGTGCCATCTACATCTCGATGAAGAGAATTAATTTCCAAGACCATCACTAAAATTCACGCGAGAATTTCATTATGTAGGTGCTAGGTACCTAATACCTATGTGTACGAGGATTGCTGGAGAGTAACTGCAAACTCTAGTGATACATGTGAGCTTTAAAGCACTGTAAATCGACAACCACATCCAGGATTGGTTTTAATTTTATGTATTTGTGAATACGTATTCTAGATTTATCTCGCTTCAAATCATCTGGTTTTGTGTAGTGTTTTTTTTAATCTCCATACCTAAGTGATTCGGACTATAGTAAAGTAGGTATGTCATGTGATGCGAATCGTGTTCTAATTTTTCATCACTACGGCAACTCAGTTTTTTTCAAAAATGAGTTAGAGGCATGATTTGGTTCGTCTTGAGGAGTGAAATAACGTAAAATATTCGGATTTTTCGAAAAGTCAATTTTTGGTCACAAAAACGGTCTAGAAAAAATGGAGTAAGGGGAGGCAACAAGTTGAGGTGAAATCTAAAACCCAGGAAAAAAGTATTAACATCGATAACTATTTTTAGTCCAAAAATATTCAATTATTTGGCAATAATAATAAATTTTCTTAAATTAAAAGTCATCGAAACAGAGCAATTTATCCATTTTTTTCAGTTCCTTTCCAAACACGAATAACATTTTAGCTCATAACTCATACAACACTTGATTTTTTTCACTTATGTCCCAGATTGTAATTGCGGAAGGTAATGTGATGCATTGTCAATCATGACTTTCAAGAAATTCAGGTTCACCATAAAATGGAAGCGTTCGACACTTCAGAACGCTATCACAAAAAATTTGAAAAAAGGGACTTGCCTGCTTTTTTCCGTGGACTCTTCATGTATTATGTAAAATTTGAGGGGAAAGAGGGGTCGAATCAGAATTTTTGTAATAACTAAAATTATTCCAATGATCTCAATTTAGAACTTTTGTTTGAGAAATTTTTTAATTGGACTCTTAAAATCAGGGGTAGAGGAATTTTTTGGAAAGGGACGAACCCTCAAAAAAGAGAAGTTTCAAAAATGACATAATGTAAGTTGGAGTAACTGGCCCATGGGGATCTGGGTCATGCCTTCCTCGAAATTCGCCAAAATCACCTTGGAAAAATTTAATGGTTGCATGGTGACGTGATTTACATACCTATTATGCGTAATTGGAAGGTGAAGGGGAGTCCAATCGAAATTTGCATAATAACCAAAATTATTCCTAGGATCTCAATCCATAACTTTTATTTGGAAATTTTTTCAAAAGCGGCGTTAAGAACGAAGATAGGAGACTTTTAAGGAGAGGAGGTGGTCGTCGATAAAAGTGGAATTCAAAATAGTGGCCTACGAACTCATTTTTTTTACAATCTAAATTAGGATTCAATCATAAAATTGCTTCTAACAAAATAATCGCACGGAAATTACTTTTCTGACTGTACCACTTGCCAAATATTTATTTCCCAAAATGATTTCGAGGTATTATCGAAAGTTGAGTATATGTATTCGCCCTTTGAACCATCCTCAAAAACTAAAACCATCGATCG
Source organism: Pseudococcus longispinus (assembly GCA_900064475.1). Classification (NCBI taxonomy): domain Eukaryota; kingdom Metazoa; phylum Arthropoda; class Insecta; order Hemiptera; family Pseudococcidae; genus Pseudococcus; species Pseudococcus longispinus. The sequence goes on from FIZU01049849.1 coordinate 11,304, forward strand.
ACCGAATACTCAAAAAAAAAAGCAAGAAAAAACCTCTAACACGATACAAACACACCGGTGATTGATTTGCGGCGCCAATTTACACGCAGAAATGCCATCGTTTGAATTCAAGTTGTTACTCGGTTGGTACAAGCCTTACAAGGTAACTCGGCGTTGCGAAATATCAGCTCCTTACGTGGTAATCTTCGAAGGGCTGCGATTTTCTATATAATGAAAATGATAAATTACATTTCCGACCATTTTCGTTGATTATGGCAAAAGTGAAAGGCATTCGATTGAGCTCGAAACGGCAGCATTCCGTAAGTTTATAGATAAAAATCTAACGAATAGTTTTCATTAAAAGAAAGATTCGCTTTTATTTCTCTCCGCAGCAAAGCCGCCCAGGCTTTGCCGATTCTACTCGAACGGTGCATTTTTTTCTATTTATTTCGCATCCGACTATATTTTCACCCCGCTCGGGTTTACGTACACGGTGTCCCTTCGCTTTGATATTTTGTCGTTTGTTATGGCTGTTTCATTGGGCAAATGTTACCGCCGCCATTTTTCCAACTTTTCTCTTTCTCCTTATACGCAACAAATGACGTTGTAACATTCTCCGTAACACTTGCTTCGGACACATTTCATTTGGATTTCGGACCAGCCCGCAGCGCAGCTCAGGCCAAAGTGGAAATATATTTTCTTTTAATTAGAAAACAATTGCTGATGTTTCTGTATCGTCGTGTCGAGCTTGACTGGGCGCATCGCATCGCGCAGAACAGACGTAACGACATTGCTTTTTTCTCGCCATTTCGCCTGATCCAAATCATCTTCCAAGTCCGCGCTCCACCAATTTACATAGCTAAATGATTTAAAGGAAATTTTTTTCTTGTATCGAATTTCCTCGATATTTTTGCTCATTAAGAGACTTTTGTTTAATTAGACTAATGAATATTAATGAGAAACGAGGTTTTAATTAATTTTTTTCCTACCGATTTTCAACTTTCTAATTAAGTTTGTTATTAAATTTTTAATTCGATTCAACTTGCTAGTAAAGGCGAAAAAATATTTCGCATTCGAGTAAATTTATTACATGCTGTTTTAAACGCTCTCTCGCTCGTTTCGAGTTGGTTTCTTTCGAAACAACCGAAAAAAAAAGTCCAATCAACGGCTTACTTTAGGTTGCATTAAGGGTATTTAAAAGCAGATTTCGATCGTTTAGGATTTTTTTTTTCGCCAATTCATCGGTATAAGTTAGATGAAAACCCCTTGTTCGCGAAATAATAATGAAAATGATAATATTTGCAGCTTACCAAGAAGAATTCTTATAGGGGTAGAATAAAAAACTCGACTGGGGAGGAAAAATGATGACTTGTTCGTTAAATGGGTCTAAATAAAAAGGAATTAGGCCAAATTTTCCCTTTCAAGGAAAAAAGTTTCAAGTCGCGGGTATGATTTTGGAAATTTCTTATTTTTTGTCACACTCTCATCCTCAGCAAGAATATCTAATAATAAGAATTATTAAGTATTATTACCCAATATGACTTTTTGGACTTGGAAAAAAGTTTAGATGATCAATTTTTACAAGAGATAGTTCTTTGGACTTGAGAAATTACCGTAAAAATTGTAAAAATGGTAAAAAAACTTCATTTAAATCAGAAAAAATATTGTAAAAATTGTCATAAAACCATAAAAATTGTTGAAAATGTGGTAAAAAGGATTGAAAGCGTCATAAAAATTCGTAAAAACATCTTAGAAATGGACACAAACTCATGAAAACTGTCGAAAGTCTCCTAAAAACTACTGTAAACATTTTCACCAAAATCATCTAAAATACGAAAAAATCGTCGAAAACCCAGAAAAACGTCCAAAAAGTTCTTACAATTGTACAAAACGTTGACAAAAATAAGTAAAAATACTGTACAAACAGTAAAAAAAAATCACGAAAATCATCGACAAATTTCACAAATATTGATAGAATGGTCGTAAAATTTGATAGAAATGTCGTAAGATTGACCGAAAAGAAAATGAAAATCATCGAAAATCGCATAAAAATTGTTGGAATTTTCATAAAAATCAATTGAAAAAATTTCTAAAAAATGTTGTGATGCAAAATTCTTTAAGGGAAATATCCTTTGAAAATTTAATTTTTCTTGCAGATCATTTAAAACAGCAACGGTAAAAATTTTAAAATTTATAAGAAGAAAATCGGAATCAGAATGAAGGATAAATTAAAAACAGATCCACTCTTCACGTGGACATATTGGTACGTGGATATTTTTTTCTTTTTAATAAATAAGTTTTTGATAACATTTTATTTTTTTAATTTGAATTTTCATAATTTTTTTAGACTTTTAAAAACTTGTATAAGTAAATTAAAAAAAATTAATTTCCCATAATTTTGAAAGTTCAACAAAATGTTATATTTTTTTGGAAATTTGTGACTTTTTTTACACATCGAATGTTCTTTTTTTCTAGAAAATTTTTATAGCTTCACAAACAAAAAAAAAACACGAAAAAAATTCAAATTAATTATACCTGATCGATTCTGAATTTTTTCCAATAAAAAGTAAAAAATCCACGACTTCAACAGTAAAATCTATGACTTTTCCATGATTTCTATGACCTGTTAGACACTCTGCAAAAATCAGTGATCAATCAACATATCTCATCTGACAGCTAATAAAGAAGTTTGGAAAATGGAAAAGTCATCTCAATTGGTTATTTGAACCAGAAGTCAATGAGTATAAATGAATGTCGGATGACAATGTTAAAAAATATTTCAAAAATGGATATTTTTATAAAAAGTCGTAGAATATTTAAGGGTGATAAAAAGTCAGTAATAAGTATTAATAGGTATGTTGACATATCATATTTTCAGAAATGATAGAAAATTATTCAAATGTGAAAAATTAACTTAATCTGGCATTTCAACCTGAAGTCAACGAAGAATGACCTACGATAAAAATTGAATGAAAAAGTTGAAAAATATCTTAAAATTTGAATAAAAACTCATAGGATATTGTGAGGTTGAAAAGTTGGTACCTAATACATAGATGTCAACTTATCACATTTTAACAAACAACTGAAGTGATCGAAATATGAAAAATTATCACAACACCTATCGAATAACTCAAAACTTGATATGAGTATTTTAATAAAACGTCAAAAAAATTCTGAAGAATATTTAATTACCTACCTACCTACATCTCACAATTAAAACATATCCATTTTGATACTCATCACGACAACAATTTGGAAAATTATTCAAAAACTACTTCGAAAATTAAGCCAAATCATCTACCAAAACCTTGGCTACTCAATCTACAAAGCTTTGAAAACATTACATGGGTATCTACTCTGACACACACAATCAACTATGAAAATATTTCAATCGAACAGCTACCTAATCGAGGGATTGTTTTCAGTATTCTTGTCTCACATCTCTCGAAATACTCGGACGTTTAAAATTCTTGACATATGTTTGAACGTATAGAATCGGCATGCTTAAGTAGACAACAGCAATAATGCAGCGAACAAAACACAATGTCCAGTTGGAAATTAAGTATAACAATAAAAAACCCAACCTCTAGTGCAGTATCATTATTCAACGTAAGTACGATTACCTCCTCTGTACACGATCACCTTTACAGTACGGCCATAAGGAGAGGAGAACTAGTAAAATACACGATCGACGATGGAAGAAAGGTACACGAGAAATAAAGTACGCTGTATTTTACCTCGAAGACGAGTAAAAATCAGATTAATTCAATTTTATAAAGTTTTTAAGCAATCGATGTGAACGCGTTGCGTCATTAAGTTAATCCGTTTAAGTGTTGCGCGCGTGTTAGAAAGCGCCTTTAATTCGTTTAAAAAGGTTTTAGCCGGATAGGATTCTGGCTAGTAACTCGTTTAATATGTGTGAGTAGCCTTTTGTTCAAATAAAGGCTTGTTATCTTCTGTCCAAAATGGAAGGAAATCTGTTTCCCGACCAATAAACCAATATTTATTTTTTATAAAATGACTTTTACACCTCGATTCGCGTATATACCTTGCTTTTTTTCTTCCTCTTCGTACTCGTGTGCGGCTTGGGTCGCTTTCTAAGCTTTTGTTCTTCTTTTTTTTTTTTATTAAATAAAACCACCAACGAAATGGCGCGCAGAATAGCTGTGTTCTAAATATAAACTATACGAGGCTTATCTCTATCATTGCTATCGTATATATTTCGTTAGGTTGAACTTGAAATACGCACTTTAAATTCGAATTGGAATCGTTATAGCGGGTAAGAAAAAACTGTAGGGAAAACTGCCCCAAGGTCGCTCCGCAGAAATAATAAACAATTCGATACCGATCTGGGCTAAAGAAGAGAACTAAATTAAGAATACTTTCGCCGAAGCTTCGAGAATGAGTAAAATTAATTCGTCGTGTTTTGCTCGGCAACCTGCGCGCTATTTAACTGAACCGGAAGATAGAGAAAAATAAAACTTAATGATTCGTACAACATTGTTCGATGCAATTTATACCGCGCTTTTACCAACTCTTCTTCATTTTTCAAACGAATGGAAAAAAAAAGAAGAGAAAACATCACGAAGGGAGAAAAAAACCCAACTATATGCTCGAAAATTCCTCAAATTTCCTCTGCTGTTTCTAATGTCTGTGCTTATTCTGTCGATTGAACTTTAATACAGGCCTAATAGAAATTTATGATTCGTGAAACGTTTCGCCATATTTTAGACAACCAGCGCAGCGGGTACAGAATTTTATAACTTTCAATATTCTTAATGAACATACATTTCTTATCCAGATACAAACTTTCGGCGATTCGTCAAAGTCACATGCTGAACGTATTTTTTTTCCTAATGCTATATAATGCGATATTGTTGGGCTTTGTTCGAGCAGCAGAATTTATTAATGTGATATCGAGACAATCGACTGTGTAATCGTATGAATGGGGATTAAAATGTTGTTACTATTTTTCCTAGATTTTGAGAAACCTGAATGTTTGGGGTTGGAAAAAAAATAACCCGTGGAAGTCACTTCATTGAACAAAATTTCACAAATTTAAAGAGAATATGAGCCATGTTGCGTATCCATAAGCAAACCATTTGAAAATTAATGTAATTATGGCATTTCTTTACAGGGCCAACTTTGAGAACCCATCACCAAATTGATTAATCAAAAATGTATGGAATTTAAAGCTCCAAGTAATAATCCATAATTGGGTTTGAATCGAAAAATTAAATTCGGGCAGAAAAGGTAAGGATAGAGTGGAGTTATAGGTACCTACCAAATTCAGTTTTAAAAAATTTAGGAATCATTGTTTCAAGAATTTTTTTCTTGGCCTAATGTTACGAGTATAATGGATGAAAATTTACATCCATTATTTAGATTGAGATGAAATAGGCATAAATCTCAATTCTATGGGTACATTAGATAGTACTCGAGAAGAGGCAGAAGACGAATGAAAATCGTCATTGCAATGGGTGGCTTACCTCGTGAGTTGAAGGGGCTATGACAATTTTTGGTTGGTATTCAATTTAATTTGGATGAAATTCGTTACGAAAATAATCTTGACATGAATTTCAGATTGTGAAAAAATGACATATTCATTATAAATATGATTAAGTAAATCAGTCAAAAATCATAAAAATTATTTAAAATGTAGTAAAAATGATTGAAGTTGCTTTAAAAATTGAAGAAAATATCGTAGAAATGACCAAAAACTCATAAAAAAAACTGCCGAAAATCGCGTAAAAATTGTAGAAAGTTTCATAAAAATCATTCAAAATTTACGAAAAAAAATAATCAAAAAATCACGAAAATCGTAAAAAATGTTGCTGAAATTGTAAGAATTTCCACGAAAATCAGTAGAAATGTTATAAAAATGGTTCAAAATTATAAAATTCATCGAAACCTGGTAAAAACTGCTGCAATTTTCACAACATTTTTCAAAATTTTCACAATTTTTTTTTTCATTTCTGCGTTATTTTTATTGATTTTTATGCATATTCGTGAATACTGCCACGTTTTTATGACATTTTAATTTCTTTAGCAACAATTTCCAACGATTTTTAGGAATGAGATTTTCGATTCTTTTCAGGATTTTTTTGACTTTTTCAACGAATTTTTCACGCATTTTTAAGAAAATATAAGACATTTTGATGAAATTTCCGACAATTTCATGATTTTGTGATAATTTTTACGTTATTTTAAATGACTTATAAAAATCTCAACAATTTAAACATTTTCGACGATTTTATTGTGATTTCTTGACATTTTCGACAATATTTTTGTCGATTTTTGTAAAATTTTTTACCATATTTTCCAAGATTTTTCCAGATTTTTTGGCTATTTGCATCAATGATTTAAATGAAAATCTCAAAATTTTTTATAATTTTTGTCATTAATTCGTGATTTTTTGACCACTTGTACGATATTTTTACGATATTTTTACGAATTTTTAAGACAAATTCAATAACTTATACATTCTCAACAATTGTAATGATATTTTGACAATTTTTATGATGTTTTTAAGAATTTTTAAAGAAAATTTCAACGTTTTTAGAAAATTTAAACATCCTTTACATCCCCATGAAAAATTCCCCCTGATGAAAAAATGCGTAAAAAATCTGATTTCTTAACTTCCATTACTTCTTTCAATTTCAATTCTCTAGGAATTTTGTATGTACATAAATTATTTTTCACTTTTATTATTACTTTCAATTTTTTACAAATCCAAAATGATATTCACGAGAAATTTTCATCATGGAAAAATGTAATGTAAATAAAACTACAAAAGACTTGCCATAGCTCTTTCAATTCACGAGATAAGCTAACCCATTGTAAAACGTTTCATGCTTCTATTACATACACGATTGAAAATTTGGCAGGAATTTCCTAGGACACCCTGTACATGCACATCAAAGTAATCGCAATTTCAGCAAAATCGAGGAATTTTGACTTTTTTTGTTCTTTTTCAAGAATTGAATATTTTTGACTTTTGAAAATGTTAAGTACATGAAATAAGTTTTTAAAAAATCAAAGTTTTTCGATTTTGCTGAAATTTTTAGGCCCTTAGGTCATCTTGAAGAGATTGTGGGTTCCCAAAATGTTGTCATTCGGATATTTCAAAAGAAAATTGGAAAAAGGGGGAAAATGAACGATTTGGTTTAAATGCAGGTAAATGACGTATTTGGGTGTCATTAATTATAAATTTCCAGAAAAAAATTTTTTACCAGAAATGACCCATTTAAGGCGGGAAAATGGACAAAAAAATTGGTTTTTTGCATTTTTGAAGATGACGTACCACGATATCAAGTTCTACAAAAATATGAGGTTGTGCATGTAGAGTAGGTGTCCAATAGATATTTTTTTTCAGAATTGCACCTCAAAGGGGTTACCAAAATAGGTGTTAAAAAGCTTAAAATGCCCATTTGACCTCAAAAAGTGCTCGGAATTTTCTCCAAAAAATTCCATAAATTACCCCCAATAAGGTCTATTATCCCTGTAAATTTGAAACAATTCGACGGAAAACTGCCAAAAATATAAATTTTAACAAAAATCCACATTCAACCCCTCTAAAAGGGGTTAGGGTTGAGATATCGAGCTAGAAATTCTGTCATGGGAGGTTTAGACCATAAGGATCAACTTCCACTGGATAATTTCAAATTTGATGTTCAAGGCCAAATCACCCCTTAAGGTTTTGTTTCATAAATAAAACTCTAAAAATGTCCTAAATATCCAGAGTTATTATAGTAGTCCTTTCACATCATTCAATTTTCGACATTTAAAAAAAATATCTTAAAACCCGGATTTTCTGAATTTCAAAATTTTTTTGAGCTCTTCATTTTTCAAGTGAGTGGCTAGAAATCATTATACATAATATCTTTTAATCACTTTTTTCAGGATAGAACTATTGTTCTTCAATGCTAAATACATTTCCTGATGGATTACAGAAAAAAATTAATTTTTTGAAAACTATTACATCCACACGTTCAGGTTTATTTTCTTACACAGAAATAGCTTATTTCATGCCAGTACGAAAAATAATTGATCGAGTCGAGATGTTACATCTCCGCAGAGAAAAAAAAACACTTCCGAATGAATTTCGCTATTCCGCTGAAAACTAAATGAGGAAGAAAATTCTCAAATTGCTTTAAGCGAAGTGGCACGAAAGGCTCGCCGGGCGCACGTCGCCACAGCAGCACAGCAGCCGGTGCATTGTCGAATGAAAAATTTCAACGTGTCAAGATAGCTACATAAATTTAAACGGTTGAAAAATATTTTAATTGGATTTCAAAAAGGCGTTTTTATTAAATAGTGTCGACTTTCTTGAAGGAATGCTTTTATTCTTAGTAGTAGGAAATTTTTTACATCGTAAAACAGGATAACCAGGACGAGAGATGCTACCGCCTGCGAGAAAATTTCACTTGCCTAAAATATAATAGCAAGTGTATAAATTATTCGCCGAAGCGTGGAAATTTTAACGTACTATACGAAAGCTTGCGAAAAAATTTCCTTTCAGCTTATCCCCTAAGTAATATGATTTGCTAAACAAACGTAAAAATCGGTTATTTTTCCGACTCGAAATTAAATACGTATGTACGTACGTAGGGTATTTGTGTCTATTCTTGTGAAAATATCATTTCGAGGATTTATATATTATATTTTTTTCAAGTTTAGCTTTCATTTTTTTCATTCGAATCGATTATTATTATTTTTTTCGCGAAAAGAATAAAAAACAGAACGCATGACGAGGTAAATTCTGTGTATCTTTTCTTCCTCGTATTAGACGAAAATTTGCGACCAAGATGGATAAAGGAGAGGAAGGTGTGTAGGGGGAAACAGGTAAAACAGATATTTCGTAGCAGCTACATTTTTGCCCGCAGCTTTTTCGTATGTTTGCAAGCCTGTTTAAATACTCGTACCCGGCTGCGACTGCGACTGCGAGTACCGCTGTGAAATTACATTTACCGCTTTGTTTCTCATTGAATCCGCATATAGTCTTTTTAAGCCTTTGAAAATAAAAAGAAAATACTAACGAGCGGAGACGCGACGGTGTACCGTCGCACCCACAACTAGCTCCCAGGTGCCTTGGGGTGGGCGAGGGCGAGGGTGAGGGGGCGAACGTAAATTAAAACCGTGAACGTAACATTTGTTACGTTTAAGCGAATAACTAAAATGCACACATTATTTCAAGTGTAATTAAATTATTGTTGTGTAAAGAAATACTCATTTTAAAAGGCAATTTACATTCGTTAGCACGTTTTAAAATGCATTAACGGATTTGTGGTTCGGAGTATTTATATCAAGTCGGAAGATAAAATAAAACATATTTAACCGCTTTATCCTGTTGGTTTTTTTCCATCCAGTTTCCCAGTCGCTGGCTAAATGATCTTTTCGTTTTTAGTTCAATGTGTACACGTGCGAGTTTTAAATACATTCTACGGTTGAAAGGTATAAGCGCAGATTTTTACCACAGTTGACTTTTTAGCATACGAGGATATATGAACGGAATGAAATTAAACGTCGTGTAAGTCTTAAGTTTTGAATAATGGTTTCGGTGCTGCAAACGATTTTAATTTCTAATATTTACACGATAAATATGAGACGTGTTGGGATGCTGGGCCCGGAGGTGTTGAGTAGAAAATTTTCTACATTCTGACACCATACTCATGTACGTGAATACGGTCGAATACCTCGAAATTTTCCTTGTTATAAAATTTGTTTTCAGAATTACAAAATTCCATTTATAAAGTAACCGACTTGGAAGCTGAGGTGGTGTGTTTCGACTCGGTTTAGACATGATGCGAAATTTTATCGTGGGCTGTTTGAAAGCAGAATGAAGTTGGTTGTAGAGAAACGTCTGTCTATTTGCTTCATTTTAAGGTTAGGTTAGTTCGGGTTATTAAAATTTTTTTTTAATATGAAGTTTATTTCACGAATATGGCAGCTAGAAAGCTGATTTTTCAAGTCGAAAGCCCTGCTCGACGTAAGGGTGGTTCTTATTTTGGTATACTTAAGGAAATTTTTTTTTAATTCGGTTCTCCTACCCCTTAAAGTTGTTCTTTTTTATGAAAAAATAAATCCAAGAAAGTTTCAGCCCCCTGAAAGCAAAATAAGTGGTTGTGAAATCTATCTCTTTAAAAAGTAATTTTTAAAGAACCTGAGGGGTTTTGATAAATCAGCGTATTCCTAAAATTTAAATAGATAAGTTGCGTGGAAATTCGTTTTTAGAATAAGATATTAATTTGCGACGACTTTTCGCTGATTTTTTCAAGTGGGAAAATTTCGAAGATCATGTTAATTTTTTGTCAGATTTTTTTGGACTTGGGAAATTTTCAGATTTACGTCAACTTTTCGGATTTGGGAAATTTTAGAAATCATGCTGACTTTTAGAAATTTTGTTAGGCTATTTTAGATTTTATGAACTTGAAAAATTTCAAAAATTCTGACTTTTTCAATTTTGAAAAATTTTATAAAATGGTCAATTAGAAAAACTTGAATGGCTTCAAAATTTAACTCTTAGAAAAAAAGTCCAGTTAAAAATTTTTTCCCTTATCTTTCCTAATGCACCTGCAGGACTATAAGCCTCTTGGAAAAAATTAATAGGATATGAAAGCAAGAAAATTTCAAGTTCTACAATTTTTATTTCCACCATTTTTTTCGTAGGGCCCTTAGTTTGGTTAGAAAATCCATGTTTATGGGAAATTTAACCCATATACAAAGTCGATAATTTTAAAAATGAAAAAAATTCTCATGAACATAAATTTTGTGGCCAAACTAAGGGTCCTATGAAAAAAAAACTCAAAAACTATAAATTATAGAGTTTGAAATTCACTTTCTATCCGAAGCTAATAGTTTTTTTTCTAGAGGGCTTAGTTTTCGATATTTTTGCAGTTGAAGTATTGTTTTTTCATTTCCAAAATCAAGTTGGAAACCGAATCATGGCGATATGACTCATCAAAATTACCTATCTCTATGGACTATTTTCAGTATTTCCAATTACAAACAAAACACTATCTAGCTAAATTATTTTCAAACGGACATAAATTTGTACAATTAAAAAAAGCTTAAATACTCTTTATGCATTTTTGAAGCCAAAAAAAAATCAAAAATGTCTCAGGGGAGATTTTTAAATCTTTTGAATCCATTTCCACGGTTATTTTCACTCCAAATCCAAAGTGCAGCTCACTGAGGAGAATAGGGAACGAAAATTAAAATTTCAATTTTTGGACCTCCCAGTCTATTATAATGTGGTACTTGATGTCATTTCGATTATTAACCAAGAAAACAAGAGGTAGACCCAAGGAAATAGATCTCATTCGACTGTAAATTTTGAAAAAATTCAAATTTGATGTCCAAGCACATGTTCTTTGACCTCTGGAATTCATATGTAAAGTAATTTTGAGTCGAACCCCAAAAGCGATCAACATAGGATGAGAATTGAACCAAAATTAAAAAATTTTTGACGCTACTGAGCGAAGTAACAAATTTTATGTTTTTTGATTTCAAGAATCTATTTTTGATTCCGTAGAAATATTGATCCTACCACCATTACAACAAGTTACCTTTAAAGTTTAGGTCAAAATTACCTCAAAAACGGATTCAGAGGCTTCAAAAATTCCCTGGACGTCATTTTCAAATTTTTTTCCCGAAGGTATTGCTTGAACTTTTTTGATAAGACGTTGTTTTTTCGGTAGCAATTCGAAAGCAAGCATGTCCCCCTCCCCCATCCGAAGGTAGGTAGTAATCTTTTGGAAAATACTATTTCGGGGTCGAAAGACTCCAATGAATCTATTGTTATAAACCAGAAAGCTCCGACTTTGAATAAAATTCAAAAATAACCCACGATTTGCATTCACAGATTGTTATCTCGAAAAATATTAAAATGATGGGAAAAAAATTTTATGAATTATTGTTTTTTTACACTTTTTCAGAAATCCCAATACATTTTTTTAAATATTTATAAAATACAGTTCATGAAAATCAATTTTTTTTGGTAATTTTTGAGCATGAAACGTTTTCGAAAAGGCGCAAACACTTCAAATGAGTATCTGTATCCTACTCACATTATCACATGTGAAACAGAAGGCATAAAAAATTTTATGGTGCGAAAAAAAGCTAATTCGAGTAACGAGTAGGTCATTTTTATTCAGACGTATTCATTTGAAAGAAGCTAAGAAGTTTTTGAACTTTCAGATCGTTATTTTTCGTTGCACTTTGTATTTAGGAAAAACATGCCAAACCACTTCTTAGAGTTTTTCTATTCCCACAAAATATTTCATTCTTTATCACTACAATCCTACATATAGAAACTTGAAAACCTCAAAAAACTCAAACTAATTCGAACATCGAACATTTCCTTCCAATTTAACGCTCGCTCAACTAAATCACTCGCAAAATAACTCGCTAATAAACTTCGATAAAGGTACATTAACACTAAACCAAACAAACAATCATTCGACAAAAATACCCCATCAACAATCTTTGACTCCGTATGGTTCGTTGCTTGCACAACGCACACCCTTTACGAGCATTATTACTTCTCCGGGCAATGACGTCAAATCACATCGCCAAAAACCAATTACCGCGGTTTAATCGCGATTATACATGGTTTATTTCAAATAAAGGTGAAAATCTGAAGTTGAAACTTTTAAACAAAATTTCACGTTCAAATGCCACTAGTCACGAAAATAATACGTACACCAAAGAGAGAGCTGATTTCGGTCGATTTGAATCCACTCGCATACCATAGCGTTAAGTAAAGATCTAATGATCGGGTACACTTCGTATATGCTTTCTAAACCGCGCCCATCTCGTCACCTTTTTCTCTAAATTACGTACTATCGTTTGGCGCTTGTTATTTTTATATTTATTCTCGGCAATTAGCGTAAAAATTACAATCAAAACATGTAAATTAACAATTTAGCTTTTCAAATGAAAATGTTTAATGACGAAAGTCTTTGCATGATGTTTACCATTAATCCACTTTCGTACTTTTAGTCTAGAAGTCGTATCGTGAAGCATTCGCGTTACACGATTTCAAATGGTTTTCGAGACTACGTTTATACGTATTTAATTATGCCTAAAAAAAATTATACCACGCGGCCAAACAGTTAATGATCTAAAATTAAAAATCGATTATCATGTTTAACAAAAATATTATAATTTCGTTCTGGAAAAAGAAATAAAAGTATCCGACATTCCGCCCTAAAAAGGAAAAATCCCCAACACGAAGAAAATTTTCACCATAATACCCCCCACTTGAAAAATAAACTTGGCCCGTTTAATCCAATATTCTCTCCGAGAAAGTAAAATTTTCGCTACACTCGAAGAATACCCGATAAAGCCACCTTATATCGATGGCTAACGCTCGTTTTAACGTTTTCGTAGGCGCAAAACTGCGTTAAATTTTTCATTTAAAAAACTTTTAAAAACTTTTTACCCTGAAAACGCTGCGAGACAATGAAATCAACAGGTGATTCACCTTCGTAAAGCATGAAATTTTAATCGCAGGGCCGACTTTACAGCTTCCAGCACGACGAAAAAAATCCGTCAGGATGTACCCGAGCGAAAAATTTTAATTAAAAATATTTTTCAGCGATCAAAATAATATCGTTTTTTGTCTTTTCGTGCCTTACTTCCTCGTGCCAATTGAAAAGAAAGCGAAAAAACTGAAAAAAGTATACCCAACACGTTTTTCACATTTTATGCCCAAGTTAGCATCCTACAAATAAAATTTTTATGATCGAGCAACAAAAGATTTTACTTTTGTTATAAACCATCTACGCCTTTGCTGTTGGAGAAATATTCGCGAGTGCGAATTCGTTAATAAACATTGTATAAAATCGTGATTTAAAATTCCGTCCAAGTACAATAAGAGAATACGATAATAAAGTCGTAATTAAGTCGAGTAGCTATGAATGGGACAATTTGAAAAGAAATTTTAGAAATAATTCTATCGTTGCGTTGGTGCAGAATTTACTGTTTTTTAAATAAAGATTATATCGAGATATTCGTGTACGTCCAATTGAAGATTTCATGATTGAACAAAAATAGACGAAAATCCACATTTAGCCTCCCAGAGGGGGTTATGGTTGAGATATCGAGCTAAAATTTTTGTCATCGGGGTTTTAAATCATAAGGATCAACTTCCACCGAATATTTTAAAATTCCGACTATGCTCTTTCTCATTTTAAAAAAACGTTGGAAAAATCATCGAAACGATTGTCAAGTGTGATTTAATCGTTTTTTTAATTATTTCAAATAAAGAATCAATCAAACAATCAATCAATCAATAAAAAACAACGAAAAATTTGGAGTTCAAATCTGACACGTGAAATAGCAGTTTACATGACACAGCTCTTAAAAAATAATTGCAGTAATCAAAAACTCTCAGAAGATGATTTTTAATGAAAAATTACTGAAATCAAAGGCAAGTATTCATTTACTAATTCTATCAGTAGCATTTCAAAAAAAAAGTACATCAGAAGAGCTAGTTGCATTTTTTCTCCAAAAATTTGTAACGCCCCCCACCTCAAAAAAATTATAAACATATATCTGATCCAAAAACATATCTATTCATTTAATCAAGAAATCAAAATCGATTCCTTATTCCACCCTCTTTGAAAATCAAATTTCAAGGCCTTGCCTGTAAAATTTTTCAAATATCTACGAACGTGTTCCCCCTCTCTCTATAATTTCTCACACAGCATCCTACACACACACTCGCATATACTTACTCCAGATTTCAAATGATATTGCATTCTACAGATTACACCTCCATCATCAAGTTGCGGTCTGTTTACAGGTATACGACGAAGCAGACACCATAGCCCTGGCATCTATTAGCTTTAATCATTTCGCTTGGGCTAGGTACAGAAGGCAGCTAGGTTATAGATACCTATATTGGTTATTTAATGCGGGCCTTTTATGTTATCAATCGTTTCATTTATGCATAAATAATGTCTCGATAATGGTTAGGTATAACTTACCGACTACGTTGAGGTGTATAAAATGGCTTATATGCGGCGTCGTACTAATCTGACATTCGTATATTCCAGAATCCCTTAACTGCGGGTACTTCACCATTAATGTCCAATTTTCGGCCGACTGCGGGTCGTTTATAGCTCTAAACCTTTGATCGCTCGTATACGTATATCTTCCAACGGTTAAAAGATGGATATCTCTGTGCCGTACCCACGATACCTGCAAAAGCACAAAACCATACCGCACCGGTAAGTTAGCTATAGTGTAAGATCAATTTCAACCATACGCTCACGGTTCAGCCGTCAAATCTCATAACCGCCGCACGCCGCACCACCCCTTTATATTCTCGTTGTTTATAATATCACACTCCTTTAGTGTTAATAAAATTGCCTATCTGATTCGCCGCAAATACGAAACGTTACCGCGCACCTAACCTAACCTCGACTCTATCCAACAAATTATGCTATTACAAAGAAGTTCCCCAGTGTAGTCTAAGCGGTTAGTACAAAAAAAAATTTTTTTTGAACTTGAGAGTTGAGCTCACATGTGGTTTTTCTTTTAGTATGAACCAAAAGAAAATTTTGAGAAAGTGGTCATCAAGAATTGCTTTTTAGGAAAGATCAGAAGGGAGTTTTAGGAATGGACTCATTCTTATTTTTGCACTAAAAGAGTAGTCATTTAATGATGAATTTTTTATAATCGACAACTTCTGTTTCAAGTTTTTTGTCGTATTGTGATTTTTTAATGCAACCCAATTTTTTTGGGGACTCCTGGGTGAAAAAATTTACTAAATTGACCATACGAAAAAAAGTTTTGAACAAAAGTTGTAGACCGTTGAAAATCATTATTTTTTAATGACATAGGATAATGCTTTAGCGGTGACTAAACCTCTGAAAATCGTCACAAAAATTCATAACGCTGACTTTTAGACATTTTGTCAGAGTTTTTTGGACTTGGAAAAATTTTCAGATTTCCACTGACTTTGGATTTGGAAAATATTTGAGATAATGCTGACTTTTAGACACTTGGAAAATTTTAGAAATCAGGGTAACTTTCCGACATTTTGTCAGGCAGACTTCTTGGACTTGGAAAATTTCAGAGATAACGCTGACTTCCTGACATTTTGTCAGACTTTTTTGGACTTAAAAATTTTTCAAGAATTCAAATAAATTTTTAGACTTGGAAAATTTCAAGAAAAGTTGAGATCAAAATATTCTCAGACAGTCTTTTACCTAATGCTGATTTTTAGACATTTTGTGAGATTTTTTTGAACTTGAAAAATTTTCAAATTTCTATTCACTTTTTGGACTTGGAAAATGTCAGAGATCATGCTGATTTTTAGATATTTTGTCAGACAAACACTTCAGACTTCTGGACCTGAAAAATTTTATAGATCACGCTGACTTTCAGATATTTTGTTAGGCTGTTTTAGACTTTTTGAACTCGAAAATTTTTTCAGATTATAAACGATTTTTTGGACTTGGAGAATTTCAGAAATTCTGACTTTTTTGATTTTGAAAATTTTTATCGAATGTCAGTTGACTTCTGAACTTGAAAAAACTCTCTGGTGTGGTAAGGAGGTCAATCGGCCTCTCTGTACGAATTTCAAAATTTTTTTCAGGGCTTTCAATTTGTTATGGTAAAAAATGATTTTAGAGCTTCTGCGGAATCCTTTACCTCACCCCCTGGGAACTGGACCTCCCAAAAAGTGATTTTAAGCTGAAAAATGCTATATCAGCGAGTCTCCGATCGATTTTCATCAAACTTAGTATGTGGGTACAGGAACTCAAGAGGAAGGTTGCGAATTTTTTTCAGATTTTTTCCATTCCTACAATGACTTTGAAAACTTCAAATCGTCTAAGTCTTCAAAAACCCATTTTTTAGCCCGTTTTCCGCCCGTAGCTAGGTCATTTCTGGTCGAAAATTTTTTTTCTTGCAATATATGATGATTTCATCAATGACAATTTTCTTTCAAAATACCTGAATGACGCCATTTTGGGAACTTACAACCTCCTCTGAGCTATGCTAGGGGCCTGAAAATCACTTCTGGACTTGTTTCAAGTCGACATTCATCAAACATTGCAATTTTAGCAAAATTGAGAAAGTTAAATTTTTTTTTGCTCTTTTTCACGAATTAAGTATTTTTGATTTTAAAACATTTTACATGAAATAAGTTGGTAATTGTGAGAATTTCTCACCTTCTTCTTGGAAACCAACTTCGAATTTGAATTCAGGAGATTCGAATTAGATTAAAGAAGCATGTTCTTTCTCCTTCGGTTAAAGGTACAAGGGTTGAGGAATAAAAAACCGCAATGTAATACCAATTTAAGCAAAAATTAGTCAGTTTACTCTGAACAAATTCGACAATTGTGAAAATTCCCTACTTCCTATCTGGAACTAACTACGAATTTGGGTTCAGGTGGTTCAAATTATAATGAAGACATGTTTTTTGATCCAATTGGTCACCCCTACAGGACTCAAAAAATGAAAAATTAAGATTTTACGTATATTTTCAGAAAAATTGATCATTTTCTGCGACACAAGTTTCACAACTGTGTCATTTTTTTACTTTCAATCAGGAAAGTAATGACGGATTCGAGTTCAAGAGGATTAAATTATACGGAAATGATACCAATCATACCCCGTACCCCTTTATGTGCAGAAATAATAATATTTTTACTCTTAAAACCCCTTCCTGCTCGTCCTCTAAGGACAATTTTCGATGATCCTCCTTTTCCAAAATTTTCTTTTGGTTCATACTAAAAGAAAAACCACATGTGAAACTCGTGTTCAAAAGAAAAGTACACCTTAGACAACAAGTCTCGCCGAACGCAGGTACAATTTTTGCAAAAACTACGACGAAAAACGTGGATTTTTTTATTCAGATCACTCGCTCGTTTCGTGTACATGATTCTTCAAAAGCTTCGCATTCGACGTAATTACTCTGCTCGAGAACACGACGCCCTGTTTATAATACCAGGTTTTTAATACTTACCGTATGTACGTACATTAGACGACGACAAGTTCACATGCTTTCTACGCGATATTTTCAAAATGTCGTATAATTATCCTCATCGTAAATAATAATAAGACATCGTGAAACCTATCTACATACCTTCATGTGGCATACTTTTCATGTAAAAAAATTCGTCTTTCGCGTGATTACGTCATGTCGTCGGTGCACAACGAATGCTATATTACTACCACACACGTACACGCAGACGTATCTCCCGTCTCCCCAGCACTATAGTATCTGTGCAGTGCAGTTTAATCAATAAGTATAATTCTTTTTCATTGCACTCGATGACATCAAAGTGAAATTCGCATCTATAGTCGTCGAGTACTTTACCAAAGGTAAGAGCATCTGGCTTCTACAAGCTTTTGAATATTTTCATATAATATACGTATACGTAAAGGTACCTACGTATAAAGAATTCAAATGAGTAGATAAATTTAACGCATTGATACGGTGTGTATTTTTTCCTTTTCGCTTCAAATTCGAGTCAACGTTTATTTTTCGTTTTCAAAAAACATTCGAACCGTACGTAGTTCTTCGCAACATTTTGAAAATATTTCAAAGAAATGTCGTTCGTGTAAAATTATACGCTCGGAAAATTTTTACAATTTTCTTCTCCTTCTTTTTTTTTTATCGGGGGTTTTTTGTTCGTTTGTAATCTACGTTCGCTTAGCGTATATCTAGGAGATTTGAACATTCGTATAAATATTACTTTTGTCCCCTTTGAATGGATTTTATTGCTTAAATTTTTTTTTCACCCTTATACATAGATGCCAATTTTTTTAATTCACGATATTTTTTCGTATATGTTTGTTTCGAATTGTTTCGGGGATTTTTTTTCTCTCCTTTGCAGCAAACGCCGCCGCAGAGCCGTTTTACGAGTATATTTTTAGGATTTAATATTTTTGGTTTTCGTGCTCTTTCTTTTTATCAATTTCTATATATTTCTGGTAAATAAATTGCGTTCGTAAGTTAAGAGAGGAAAAAAGAGCAAACGAAAGGGAAAAAAATCGAAAAAATATGAAAAGTGAGTATATTATAGAATTTTTTCCTGTATTTTTTTTTCGGTAGTTGTTTTGTTTTAACTCGGAGCTGTCGTGCTTCTTAATGATATTGCTGCACGCGTTCGGTGAAATTCTTTTAGGGGGTTTTCTTTTATACATATTTAATACAATTGGGAATCGGTACGATTTTATAATGCGATTCGTATTTTTTATCACGTTTAAATCGCGAGGCTTTTTCAAATAAATTATACGCCGGTTATTTAATTTCAAATAAAATGTCAAGTTCGAAACACGGTTTCAATTTTATACGAGTAGTCATGAAATATATTTGCGGAACTGTTTCGTTTTATACCTGACGAAATTAAAACGTAATGAATAAATTTCCAACGAGATAAACACAACGTGGCGCGAGGTGATCGGCGGGTCCGAATTTATGTCGAAATATACGCAGTAGTATGTTGAATTAGCAACGGACTACTTCCTTCGGATATGGCAATATGCAACCTATTTTACTTTACGTTGCGTAGATTGTGAGCTGATCAAATAGGAGGGTTGGTGAAATGAAGAGTATTGCTGGCAAGCTTTTACAGTCGAATTTTTGGAATGTTATATGTGTAGTTTTCAATCAGGAAACATGGAAATGCTTTGAAAATGAGGTACTTGCATCTCCCTTGTTTCGAAACACCAAATTCCAACCTTTGGATCCATTTAAACAGTGTGTGGTAGAAATGCAAAATTAATCGGGAATTGCATCTTATTAGAACTGAAAAAGGAACATAAATGAACTAAAATATTCAAAACTCTGGTAAAAACTCGACGGAGAGGGAGGAAGGTCGCTCTCCTGATGTTCGACCAAATTTTAACAAATTCAAATTCCATTAAATTGTTGAAACGAGCTATACTTGAGATAAGTTGGAAACTCTACTTTTCAAGGCTTCGAAAAGAGCAGAAATTCGTTAAAAAATTGTAAGTTTCGAAATTTATAATTATATTCATAATAATGGTTTTCTAACTCCACAAACAAAATTCCATATTTCACAATATTTCTGGGGAAGATCGAATGAACGAAGAATCAGGCTTATTCAAAATTTCAAGCAATGTGAAAAATTGAAGTCATCCGAGAAATGAAGAGAATCACATCACAGATGTTGTGGGGGGGGGGATATTAAGTAAGCAAAGTCCATTCAGATTTCAGGGGGGGGGGGGGGGGGGGGGGGGGGGGTATTAAGTAAGCAAAGTCCATTCAGATTTCAAAGAGCTACATACCTGTAGGTCTTTAAACACGATGAACTGGTATTTGGAGAAAAAAAGAACAAAAAATAAAATAATAAAATAGTTTCTCTATTTTATTTCTTTCAAAATCTGGAAAATTTAAAAATGTAACCAAAGAAGAACCATATTTGGATTATTGGTGGTGGGAGACATCGAAAATTTTTGAATGAAAAAATTTTTTTTCCAATATTCCAACTCATAATAGAAGTTTTTCAAAGAAAGATTATCACTTTCCAAATTTTCTGTGCCTGCGCCAAGTAAGGCAGTGGAGATGCAGCAGACTTGACCAAAAATCAAAATTTCGAAGCATTGTCTAAGGGCGAATCATTTTTGACTCTCTCTAATTTTCACATCAACGCACGTGGTCTAAACAATAAAATCAATAACAACGTTTGGCGAATAAGCAGGTAGTGTATCGAAATTAATCCAGTAATAAATTTTAACGCGATGCGGTGGTGATCATTTGACGACATTATTACTATTTAGAGATAATACCGGGGCAGTAATAATTGCGAAGCGAGAAACGATATGGTAACTATTTATAAAGACCATTGGCTTTATCATTTCCTTTTTATGTGACAGTATAGAGCATAAACACTTTCGGCTTTTTCGCCATACCTACATATTTCATTTTAACGATATCAATCGACGACGACATTAACCTCGTGTTCAGAATTTACGATACGGTGTCGACATCGTAGAAACGTAGAGGTACATAGACTACATTTCACCATTCTCGTTCCACACACGAGTCGACAAACAACAAAAAAAAAAACGCAACCAAACAAGACAAAATCTACATACGTAGTTACATAATCCAGTCGAAAAGCGAAAAATTAAGCTATTATAGCATCGAATTTATTATATTCGCTCAATTTAATTAATTTCATTTTCCACCTAGATACGTAGGAAAAAAAACAACGTTTCAATTGAACGTAGTATAATACGAATAAAAATAACAACAGGAAAAAAACAACTGTTATTACGGTCGGAAACCCCCGTTTCAACGTTTTTAAGTTTTATTGGTAGGTTTTTTTGCGACTCGGATGCTACGTATATGTACATTGTACACACTAAAGGTATAGGTCTCCACGTACGTATATGCATCGGATGTATACAATAAAATGACGCAAATTAAAATAAGGGTAAACTGCCGCTAATAATTCATTAATTATTTTTAATTGAATTAATGACGCCGTTTACGAAGTAATCTGCGAACATTTAAAATAAAGTTATGTACGGATTTGGGATAGGTAATGGGGGGACAGGGGTGGCATTTTTATTCGAGTAAATTTTTTTATTATCTGGTTATGGTGTCCAACTTGACTACTAGAAATTTTCCCGATGTTCACCACAATTTTAATAGAAAATGACAAATTT